>CM022949.1:74165374-74227874 GCA_012931725.1 Litsea cubeba | reverse complement strand
ATGATCCATTCCCCAACACATACAATCCTGGCTGGAGAGATCATCCTAACCTGAGATATGGCAATGCAGCAGCACAACAGCAGTACAAGCAGACCTTCCAACAGCCAATGAGACAGCAAAAATTTCAACAAGAAGCTGGACCAAGCAGACCACCCTTCCAGCAACAACCACAAGGACCTACAGCCACAAAAGCTGAACCTACTTTGGAGGATCTTATGAAGCAGATGGCCACCAACAACATACAGTTTCAACAGAGGACAGTAGCTTCAATTCAAAGCTTGGAAACTCAAATTGGGCAATTAGCTTCTACTCTGAGTCAATTACAGAATCAAGGATCTGGCTAACTTCCTTCCCAAACAATTCCCAATCCAAAAGGGAATGTGAGTTCTATTATGCTGAGGCCTGGAAAAACAGTGGAGGTGGAGTCCCAACCAGCAGTGAACAAGCAATTGCACAAGCCATCAGCAGTCACCACATCTGATTCTGATGCACCAACCCAGAAATCTGGTAATGATGATGAGAAAGCGGTCGCTGGCGCCAAACAGAAGCCGTCTCAACTCGCCATAGCTCTTCCTTTTCCATAAAGAGCCACACAGTCCAGAAAATTAGAAGAGGCTGAGAAAGACAAAGAGTTGCTTGAGACTTTTAGGAAGGTGGAAATAAACATTCCACTACTGGATGCGATCAAGCAAATACCGAAGTATGCCAAGTTCTTGAAGGAATTGTGTACACACAAAAGGAGGCTGAAGGGCAATGAAAGAATCAGTATGGGGCAGAATGTTTCAGCCCTCATCCAGCCTATGCCGCAGAAGTGCAAGGATCCAAGGTCTTTTACAATTCCTTGCATAATAGGAAATTATGGATTTGAGAATGCCATGCTAGACTTAGGTGCTTCCATTAATGTAATGCCTATGTCTATTTTTAATTCCCTTGAACTTGGTTCTTTACAGAATACAGGTGTGGTGATCCAGCTATCTAATAGGAGTTAAGCTTACCCAGCTGGTTTGGTGGAGGATGAAACTCCTGGGGATCCTAACCCTAGAGGGGGGGTGAATAGGGTGAGCTACACTTTATGACTAATTATGACCAATTTTAATTTCTTTAAAACAAACTAGTCATATGTGATGATTAGCATACATAATGCGGAAGCTAAACAAAACAATCACCACAAAAGCAATCACCACTACACAAAGATTTATAGTGGTTCGGCCTCAATGCCTACATCCACTACCGGCTTGTGACTCAACACCCCACCGGATTTCCACTATTATGCTTTTCAAAAGGCTAAGCAATAACTTCTACAACAATGCTTTTCTAGGCTAAGCAATAACCGTACAATGTGCTTTTATAGGCTAAGCAATAACCTTTACAATCAAAAGATTTTCTTTCTCAAGGAAGTGTCTTCACAAACACTAGAAGAGAAATATTTTAAGCTCAATTACAATGCCTCTAAAATAGGCGGATATGAAATTGATAATACAAACTCACACAACACACTAAGTAATGCGAAGATGAATGCTCATGATGTGTGTGTGTGAAGACTTCAATCAAGTTTAAAATTAAGCTCAATCAATTTATGCTAAAAGCATTTAAAAGCTTAAGGCACATAAAAAGATATGATTGAAGTAATATGCAAATCACATGTACCAAATACAAACTTGTTAATGATTTGAAAATCAAAAGCTCACAAGTTGTATGAAATTAATTATGTCTAAACATGTGATGCATACATATTGTTGTTTTCAAAAACAAACTATTTTAACTAAAGCTTTAAATGAATGAAAACAACAAAGATGATTCAAACAAGTTAATGAAACATGTTTATAAAACAAATCAAAGGTTTTGACAAAACATGATTGACAAAGTTTATAAAACAAACTTGGTTTGAATCAAGAAGTAGAATCCAATACAAATAGATCAAAGATTAAATAGATAAGGATTCAAAACATCATTGTTATCATGCTAAAAATCATTTACCAAGATTTAAAACAAAGCATATAACAAATGATAAAGAGAGGTAAAGCTTACTTAGTGATTTAACTTCATTAATCCAAGCTTAAGCTTTACTAATGACCCCCTTTGATCTCTCTTAGTTCATCCCCTTTTCCTTGCCTCCAAACACCTCTAAGAAGGCTTAAGAGTTCTAAAATCTTCAACTAACTTTCAATGGGAATGAACTCATATTTATACTCAAAAAGTGAGTATCAGCGTGTCTTCGGTCGACCCCATACCATCTCCGGTCGACCGAATACAAACAGTCACAAATATGACCGTTGGAGAGCCAACGGCCCTCTGCCCGGTCGACCTGCAGTGTGCCAGGTCGACCTGGTCCATGGGCAGGTCGACCTGGTACACTGCAGGTCGACCCTGGGACCAGAATTCCCATTTTTTCTCATACTTTAAAGTGATTCTTGAGGGGATTCTTTTGAGCCATTAAATCAAGCATGGAAACATGATTTTAAATCATTCTAAGAGGTTTAAGAACATGAAATATAAAAAGCCTAAAATGATTAGAAAGTTTTAAAACCATAGGCTTGCTTGATTTATAAAACTCTTTTTCAAATTGAATGCATCCAAGATTAAAACCAAAACATGCATGAAACATATGATTTACAAGATTTAAAACAATGCATGTGTAAATCAAGATTTCAAGAATTTCTAAATCAATGCATGTGTGAAAATTCATGAGATTAATAAAATGCTAATGCATCCATCAAATTGCAATAAACAAAATCCTAACAATCTCCCCCTTTGCAATTTGATGGCAATCCTTTCTCACACTAAATCTTCACACTAAGTCTTCAGCTCCTCCTTGGCTGGACTAGGCTTGAAATCTTCTTTGGATGCTTTCTTTGTCTTGGCTTGGGCTTTAGCTCTTTTCCTTCATTCTCCTTGATGCTTGGAGCTTGATCATTCTTCAAGCTTTCATTCCATCTTCCTTTCTTTGGCCAAGCAACTTCTTTAGCTCCCAAGCTTTCTTCTCTTCATTCCCCTTTGACCATGCACTCTCCTTTTGGCAAGATGTGCATTCCCTCCACCTTTAGCACTTTCTCCCCCTTAATTCTTTCTCCCCTTTTGCCATTAAGCTTGAGAACTTTCTCCCCCTTTGCCATTAAATTGCAAAGGTATCAATTGAACAGGGGAACCTACACACATGAAACAAGGAAATACCTTTTAGTAGCACCTGTTAACAAAGGAAATAAAAATGTAATATATAACAGGTTATCATGCATGGTTAATAAGCTTATAAGGGTATCAGAGCTAATATAAGGTGAATTTGATCAAAACTAATACTTCCTATGAAGTTTTACTCCCCCTCAATCCATACTTCTCCTTTTGTCAAACATTTGACAAGAATATAACTATTTGGTGCAAGAAGATGGTTTAACCAATTGAGGGTTAACTTCAAGTGAAGGATTAGATTCCAAATGACTAATAAGCTCAATATGATCAAATTACCAATATAGAGCAAGGTCAAGGGATATACTAAACATAGCATCAATCAATATAACTATGAAAATCATATGCTATGAATATTTTTGAAATCATTTCATCCAATCATCAAATATGACTATCATGTGCAAGATGAGTGAAATGAAGTTCAAACATGAAGCCTACCTCAACCATTAACCAACCAAGATTATGAATACATAAGTATGGTGGTCATGAGATATACCAATAAGTGCAATGAGAGGAGGCAACATGTAGATTATGATGCTAATAAAATGTGACAATTACAAAAATAAGCATCACAAAAGGATATTCATCACTTTAAATGATATAACTAATGAGCATAGTGATGAGCATCATAAATTGCATTAAAATGATATAACTTTGTAAAGCATGCAATTTTCAAAGTGTCAAGATCTTATGAATTCAACATCTAAGACATCCATCAAACAATAGATATAACTAAGAAATACAAGGAATGGATTTCAAAGAGGTTCATATGATCAAGCACACTACTATGAAGTTGAAGCATGTATAAAGAATGATATCAATAAGAAAAATACACATGAATCAACATCATAACCATCCATAAAAAAAATGACTAGAAAGTATAAGGGATGGATTTTAGAGCTCTAGTATGATTTCTACAAATGTAACTAATAATGCAACCATACAAGAAACTATATGATATTTGCACATCAAGAATGAAACTAAATGAGCAATGATGCAAATAGCATATAACAAGTATTTCCTTCTAAAACATATATTTATTAGCACAAGGAAATATACTCAAAAGAAAATGTTTTAATGAATATAACTAACAAAGCTTGAAAAACATTTTCAATTCATACAATCTTCAAATCATTTCAATATACAAAATCCAACAATGAGCATAAAGAGGATGATTTTGAAGATAACACTTTTTCAACTTGCATTTTATAAGATATAACTTATTTGAAACACATACAAGTTGGTTTTTCAAAACAATAATTTTCCATATGAAAATATAACTTAGAAATCTATGGAAAAACTAAATTGTTTCAAATCATTTGTTTTTCAAAACAAATCTTACTAATACATCCAAACAAATGATTATACAATATCAATTGATTATGAAAGATCTAGCTAATAAAGCTTTGAAACCATAATCAATTGAACATGTATAGAGTTGCAAGAGATATAACTAAATGAACAAGAAGCAAATCTAACATGTTGAAAATATAATCAAATGATTTTGAAAACCATGATATGTAACTAGATAAGTACATGAAGACAAAATCAATTGATCATAAGGGAACAATGCATTTTAAGAAATGTAACTTATGTAAGAAAAAAAAATGCATATGCAATCATGACCAACAAAAGGATTTACCTATAAAGGATAGGTTGGTCAATGAGGTCCAAGGCCTTAAGGTTTGTCTAAGTATCTAACTTTAGGAATCCACCTAAGGTCTTGAGATGGTTGATCTTTGAGGTCAAGTTTAGAAGTCCCACCAACTTTAGGAGACTTGACTTGATAAATCTTAGATTTGGACCTATCACCATGAGATTTGAATAATTTAAGCTTAGGTTGGTGATTAGTCTCTTGGGGTTGGTGAGATTGTTTCTTAGGGGATTGGTTCACTTTTCTTTTCTTCTTGTTTCCTCCCTTTATTTGACTTTTGAATTTTAGATTTAACTTAGCAACTTTATTCAAAGTTTCTTTCATTTGTTGAGTTATGGGAGGAAGATTGAGAAGCTTTTTGTTAATAGATTCTTTTAGAGTTGGTTTAATTTGTTTAACCTTTTTAGAATCTATTTTAGGAGACTCCTTTTTAATAGGTTTTACTTGTTTAATCTTTTTGGAGTCTTCCTTGGTTTTTAGTGTCTCAATCATCATAGTATTTGATTTTACCTTTTTAGGTTCAAATATGGATTTAGACATATTGCTTCTTCTTAATTTGCACTCAAACCTAAAATGTCCTTCAATGCCACAATAATTGCATTTAGTCATGGGCAAAGAAGTGTGAGTGCTAGAGAAGGAGGACTCACCTTTCACAAATGTGTTGGTGAATTTAAGGTCATGTGAAATATTCCTATCATAACCAAGACCCGTCCTATCTCTTTGTGATTTACCCAATTTAAATAACTTTTCAAAATTTTCTTCACTTTGGGTAAATTTGCACTCATATTTTTGTTTGTAAGTTTCAAGTTGAGTGACTTGGTTTTTAAGGGTTGAATTTTCATTTTTAACTTTTGTTAGTTCAAGTTCAATTCCCTTAAATTTGTTTAGCTCTTCATGGGCAAGTTTTAATTCAAATTTAAGTTCATTAACAACATTAGATCCAAGTTCTGGAGTTTTTAAATTACTTTGAGCATTAGACAAGTTTTCATTGGAAATAGTCAACTTGGATTTTAAATGGACAATGTTTTCATCTTGTCTTTTTAAAGTATCTCTTAGATTTAAATTTTCATTTTTAAGCTCATTACAATTTATCTTAATCTCATTTAGTTCATTTTGAGCATTAGATAAATTTTCTTTAGAGATAGTTAACTTGGATTCAAGATTGTTAATGCCTTTATCTTGCCTTTGATCTCTTAATTTAGAATTCTCCTTATTAAGATTGTCATAACCTATCTTTAAATCTTTTAATTCATCTTGAGCATTATATAGGTTATGCAAAGAGATCATGAACTTAGATTCTACACAATTTATTACTTCATCTTTCTCTCTAAGTTCATCTTTTGAAGAGACTAATTCTTTGTTTAGTCTTTGAGATTCTTCTTTTAATCTTTTATTCTTCTTAGAAAGCTCTAAGGATAATGTGCACAAATCCTCATAAGCTTGTTCAATGTCATTATCATTTTCATCATTTTCTTCCTCTTTTAATTCAAATTGAGATTCTTTAAATTCATTATTTGAATCTCCAATAGAAGGAAGAATGAGCGGTCTAGAAGAATCTACCAAATAATCTACAAAGTCTAAACTAGTGGAATCCATTCTAATGATTTTCATGAAAACACAACACTAGGGTTTTGACTCAAGGTTTTTACACCTAATCAAGAGTTCCAAACACTTGATCCTAATATAGAGCACGAGGCTCTGATACCAATTGAAAGTCCTGGGGATCCTAACCCTAGAGAGGGGGTGAATAGGGTGAGCTACACTTTATGACTAATTATGACCAATTTTAATTTCTTTAAAATAAACTAGTCACATGTGATGATTAACATACATAATGCGGAAGCTAAACAAAACAATCACCACAAAAGCAATCACCACTACACAAAGATTTATAGTGGTTCGGCCTCAATGCCTACATCCACTACCGGCTTGTGACTCAACACCCCACCGGATTTCTACTATTATGCTTTTCAAAAGGCTAAGCAATAACCTCTACAACTATGCTTTTCTAGGCTAAGCAATAACCGTACAATGTGCTTTTATAGGCTAAGCAATAACCTTTACACAATGCTTTTCTTAGGCTAAGCAATAACCTTGACAATCAAAATATTTTCTTTCTCAAGGAAGTGTCTTCACAAACACTAGAAGAGAAATGTTTTAAGCTCAATTACAATGCCTCTAAAATAGGCGGATATGAAATTGATAATACAAACTCACACAACACACTAAGTAATGCAAAGATGAATGCTCATGATGTGTGTGTGTGAAGACTTCAATCAAGTTTAAAATTAAGCTCAATCAATTTATGCTAAAAGCATTTAAAAGCTTAAGGCACATAAAAAGATATGATTGAAGTAATATGCAAATCACATGTACCAAATACAAACTTGTTAATGATTTGAAAATCAAAAGCTCACAAGTTGTATGAAATTAATTATGTCTAAACATGTGATGCATACATATTGTTGTTTTCAAAAACAAACTATTTTAACTAAAGCTTTAAATGAATGAAAACAACAAAGATGATTCAAACAAGTTAATGAAACATGTTTATAAAACAAATCAAAGGTTTTGACAAAACATGATTGACAAAGTTTATAAAACAAACTTGGTTTGAATCAAGAAGTGGAATCCAATACAAATAGCTCAAAGATTAAATAGATAAGGATTCAAAACATCATTGTTATCATGCTAAAAATCATTTACCAAGATTTAAAACAAAGCATATAACAAATGATAAAGAGAGGTAAAGCTTACTTAGTGATTTAACTTCATTAATCCAAGCTTAAGCTTTACTAATGACCCCTTTGATCTCTCTTAGTTCATCCCCTTTTCCTTGTCTCCAAACACCTCTAAGAAGGCTTAAGAGTTCGAAAATCTTCAAAACTTTCAATGGGAATGAACTCATATTTATACTCAAAAAATGAGTATCAGCGTGTCTTCGGTCGACCCCATACCATCTCCGGTCGACCGAATACAAACGGTCACAAATATGACCGTTGGAGAGCCAACGGCCCTCTGCCCGGTCGACCTGCAGTGTGCCAGGTCGACCTGGTCCATGGGCAGGTCGACCTGGTACACTGCAGGTCGACCTTGGGACCAGAATTCCCATTTTTTCTCATACTTTAAAGTGATTCTTGAGGGGATTCTTTTGGGCCATTAAATCAAGCATGGAAACATGATTTTAAATCATTCTAAGAGGTTTAAAAACATGAAATATAAAAAGCCTAAAATGATTAGAAAGTTTTAAAACCATAGGCTTGCTTGATTTATAAAACTCTTTTTCAAATTGAATGCATCCAAGATTAAAACCAAAACATGCATGAAACATATGATTTACAAGATTTAAAACAATGCATGTGTAAATCAAGATTTCAAGAATTTCTAAATCAATGCATGTGTGAAAATTCATGAGATAAATAAAATGCTAATGCATCCATCAAATTGCAATAAACAAAATCCTAATAGTGGATGTACTGGTCTGGGTGAACGAGTTGATATTCCCAGCTGACTTCTACATTTTGGAGATGGAGGGAGAGTCATCATCCGACAAGACCCCCCTTATTCTGGGGAGACCTTTCCTCAAAACAGCATGGACAAAGATTGATGTGCATGCAGGAGTTCTATCCATGGAGTTTGGAGATTCCATTGTGAAGTTTAATATTCTTGATGCTATGAAACATCCGATGGAAGAACATTCTGTCTTTTACATTGATATAATTGATGATTTGGTTAATCATTCATATGCTGACTTGTGTGAGGAGTTTCCTAAGATTGCTGAATTTGGTGACTCTATGTGCGGTGATTTATGTGCTAGTTGTGATGGTGATAAGTTGTGTTCTGTATGTTCTGAAATTTCTGCATTTTTGAGATATGATTAACCTGTTCCTGTGTTAGCAGATTGTACAACAGGTGATATATATGCAAAGGTTCAGACATTAGAAGTAGAGCAGCAGCAACCCATTAGATTATTACCTTCTGTAGTGCAGCCACCAAAATTGGAGCTGAAGTCGTTACCTGAACACCTGAAGTATGCATACTTAGCAAATAATGAGCAGCTTCCAGTGATTGTATCCAGAAACCTCCATGCTGAATAGGAGACAAGATTGCTATAGGCTTTGAGAGAGAATAAAAGGGCCATCGGATGGACTTTGGTGGATATTCCTGGCATTAGCCCTTCCACATGCATGCACAGAATTCTACTTGAGGATGGAGCTAAACCAGTGAGGCAGCCCCAAAGGAGACTGAATCCTCTAATTCTGGATGTGGTGAAGAAAGAGATGACCAAGCTACTGCAGGCTGGCATTATCTACCCCATCTCTGACAGTCAATGGGTGAGCCCGGTACAGGTTGTACCCAAGAAATCTGGAGTGACTGTTGTGGCCAATCAGAAGAATGAACTAATTCCTACCAGGGTACAGAATAGCTGGAGAGTCTACATTGATTACAGAAGACTCAATCAGGCTACTTGGAAGGACCATTACCCCCTTCCATTCATTGACCAGATGCTGGAGCGGTTGGCTGGCAAGTCACATTATTGCTTCTTGGACGGTTACACTGGATACTTCCAGATCCATATTGCACATGAAGACCAAGAGAAGACCACATTTACCTGTCCCTTTGGCACCTTCGCCTACAGACGGATGCCCTTTGGCCTTTGCAATGCCCCGGGCACCTTCCAGCGATGTATGGTGAGCATCTTTTCGGACTTTTTAGAAGAGTGCATGGAGGTATTCATGGATGATTTTATTGTTTATGGCTCTTCTTTTGATTCTTGTTTGGATAGTCTGGCTAAGGTACTACATAGATGCATTGAAACTAACCTTGTTTTAAATTTTGAAAAATGTCATTTCATGGTAACACAGGGTATAGTTTTAGACCATGTATTTTCCAGTAAGGGCATTGAAGTAGATTCTGCTAAAATAGATGTCATTACCTCTTTATCTTATTCCACATGCGTGCGGGAGGTGCGTTCTTTTTTGGGACATGCAGGTTTTTACAGGCGCTTCATCCGGGATTCTAGCAAGATCGCCCTTCCACTATCTAAATTGATGTAAAAGGATGTAGAGTTCGTCTTTGACCAGAATTGCCAGGAAGCCTTTGATCATCTGAAGAAGGCATTGACTAGCACTCCCATCATCCAGCCACCTAATTGGACACTTCCGTTTGAGCTTATGTGCGATGCCTCCAACTATGCAGTGGGAGCTGTCCTGGCACAGAAAGTGGGGAAGGATCCTCATGTGATCTACTATGCCTCCAGAACTTTGGATGCTGCTCAAGCCAACTACATAACTACAGAAAAAGAACTCTTAGCCATTGTATTTGCTTTAGACAAATTTTGATCCTATCTGCTTGGTTCTAAAGTAGTTGTGTTTTCTGACCATGCAGCGCTGAAGTTTCTTCTAAAGAAACCCGAAGCAAAACCACGACTAATAAGGTGGATGCTGCTGCTTCAGGAGTTTGATATTGACATTCGGGATAAGAGTGGAGCAGAAAACCTGGTGGCTAATCATTTGAGCAGAATTATGAGAGCTTCAGAGCCTCTGGCCATCCATGATTCCTTTCCCGATGAGAAGCTTTTACAGCTGCAAGGTAAGACTACCTCTCCTTGGTTTGCTGACTTAGTTGATTACTTGGTTGCGGGTGCACTGCCTACATGTTTTACTAAGGCTCAGATTGATAAGTTAAAGAGTGAGTCTAAGTATTATGCATGGGATAATCCTTATCTATGGAGATTTTGTAGTGACCAAGTGATTCGGAGATGCATACCTGATCATGAGTTTGATTCTGTTTTTAGTTTTTGTCATGCATTTGCATATGGTGGACATTTTGGACCTAAACGTACAGCTAGGAAAGTCTTGGACTCTGGTTTATATTGGCTTACCTTATTTCATGATGCATACTTGTTTTGTAAATCTTATGAACAGTGCCAGAGAACAGGGAACATTTCTCGCAGGAATGAGATGCCCCAGAAACCTTTGTTGTTTTGTGAGATTTTTGATGTATGGGGTATTGATTTTATGGGACCTTTTCCTATTTCTTTTGGTTTTGTTTACATTTTGCTGGCTGTTGATTATGTATCTAAGTGGGTGGAGGCAAAGGCCACTCGGACGATGATTCCAAAGTTGTTGTGGGTTTTGTTAGATCACAGATTTTCTGCAGGTTTGGAGTCCTGAGGGCCATCATCAGTGATCAGGGTTTGCATTTCTGTAATCGGAACATGGAGGCTTTAATGAAGAAGTATGGAGTCATACACAAAGTTTCTACACCCTACCACCCTCAAACCAATGGGCAAGCCGAGGTTTCTAACAGAGAGATAAAGCGGATACTTCAAAAGATAGTACAACCTAATAGAAAGGACTGGAGCAAGAGGCTTGAGGATGCTTTATGGGCTTACCGGGCTGCCCATAAGACACCGATTGGGATGTCCCCTTATCGGATTATCTTTGGCAAGGCATGCCACCTACCGGTGGAAATTGAGCATCGTGCATTTTGGGCGGTGAAGAGGTGCAACCTAGACCTAGACTAAGCGGGCATGGAGAGGAAGCTACAGTTGCAGGAATTGGAAGAGATTCGCTTGGAGGCATATGAGAGTTCCAAACTTTATAAAGAAAAGAGCAAAGCCTTCCATGATAAAATGATTATGAGAAAAACATTCGAGATTGGTCAAAAAGTACTTTTATATAATTCTCGTCTTAAATTGATGCCCAAAAAAATGAGGATTTTATTGGAAAATATCCAGTAATTGGACGTTGCACTTGGTAGTGCCTCAAAAATCGCACTGCACAAACGGGGTCCGTTAGACCCCGTTTGTTTTTTTGTTTCCAATATGAAACGAGTGACGCTAGCGTCACTCAGTGTGAAAATTAGTGACGCTAGCGTCACTCTGCGGTTTTTTTTATACCTCTACCTTCATCATCTTCCTGTTCCTTGTTCTGGCTCAATAGCTTCCTCTCGCTTCTCAGCCCTTTCTCTTTGGTTTGGCAAGTAACAATGGGCACCAAGAGAGCATGAGAGCATAAATATCTTATCTTCTTCATTGGGCAAGGTACCAAAAGCCATCCCCTCCTCCTCTTTCTCCTTTTCTTCTTCATCCACGAAATGGGGATACAAAAAATTGGTCAGAACTCTAGTTTGTGTTGGGTTTCATGGTGCTCACAAATAGGTTTTTAATTTCCTTGTGAATAGTTGAATCTCACTGTTTGTTCAAGTTCATGGAGAAGCACATATTTGTAGGAAGAAAGAGAAAGAAAGAAAAATAAAAGAGGGGAAGAAGAAATTGGGGGCGTGCAGGTGGTGAAGGTAGGGCCGTGAGAGGGAGGAGAAGAAGAAAGAAAGAAAGAAAAAGAAAAGAAGGGAAGAAGAAGGATTGGGCATTAACATATTTCCACATTCCCACCTTCTTCTTCTCCTTTTTTTTTCCTTTGATTTCTTTCTTTCTCTTCTTCCTCCTTCTCTTTCTTTTCCACCTCCCTCTCTTTTCTTTTTCTTTCTCTTCTTTTTTCTTCCTCTCTGCGAAAACCTGCAAGATACCGTTGATGTGGACAATTAGAGATGAGAAAAGGGGTGTTTCGAAGGTGAGTTTATAAAACGACGAGTGACGCTAGCATCACTCCCCAGTCTAAGACGAGTGACGCTAGCGTCACTGGTCTCAAAGTTAAAAAAAAATTTAGACGAAGGAACTATTTCGTGGGCCCCAACTACAGGGAACCATTTCGTGCAACGGACATTTACCGGGAATTTTCTGGTAAAATCCTCCCAAAAAATTGAGATCTAGGTAGGAAGGTCCTTTTGTGGTTACTAATGTTTTTCCTTATGGTGTAGTTGAGCTTCAAGATGTGACTACAAAGAGGAGCTTCAAGGCTAATGGGCATAGACTCAAGCACTTTTATGATGGTTTCCACGAGCATAGCATGGAGGAGGTGGCCTTGCTTAATGCTACTTATCCAACATGAAAAAGGGAGTTTCCCTTCTTTACTTGTTTATTTTCTATTGTGGTTTTTCTGTTTTTAATTTAGTTTTCTATTTTTTCTGTTTTTCAACATAATCCCCCCCCCCTTTTTTTTGTTTTGTGTGCTTCTTGTTTTTCGTTTTTAATTGCTTTCCAATGGTTCTTGAGATGTGTGGAAGTTGTGAGTTTGGACAAATTGAGGATTCGTGGTTCATGACATAAATGAATGAATTGTCTTTCATCTTGAATTTGACTTGTTTGGTAATGGAAATTGAATTGGTATCTTAAGTTTGATAAACTTATACCTTGTGAGAATTTGAGCTTATTGATGAATGGATTACGTAATTGTACAATTCTCTTCCTTCTTGTGGATTTGCACTCATGGATTTTGATCACTCTAGAACTTGCTTTGATTCTTTTTGAGGCTACATTTTCACATGCATGCATGAACATGATTGAGGCCTTCTTTCCTTGCATTAGCTACTTTAGCCAAATAGCCCACCTTACATATTTTCCCTTGATTAACCCCCCTTGAGCCTATTTTCCTATTCTTTGTTGTCCTTAGCTCATTATATACCCTTCTTCTAAAAAAAAACCTTGTTGCACCTTTACCTTATGGAGTAGGAGAGCATTGGACTTATCCTTGGATGAGCTCATGAACAAGTGTGGGGGATTTTTACACTGTTATGGCTATTTGGTATTGCTTAAGGACAAGCAAGAGTTTGCGTATGGGGGATATCAAGGATGACATCTTCTCCATCCTCCAATTCAAGACCTGATCTCTCAAGTGTTGAGACTCAAGTTCGAAAGCTAGTTGAAGATCTCTAGAGTGATTCAGCTAATTTACAAAGAAATGGAGAAGAAGTTAAAGTTAACTAATTCTCTTTTCAGTCTATCAGTTATTGAGGAGAACAAGGTGAAGATTGAACAATCTGGGGCAATCAGACCTCTAGTATGCACTTCGAATTGTAAAAAAAAAAAAAGGGAGTGCTTCTGTGGTAGTTTTTGGAGCCAAAGATGAGAATTCTCCTTTGCCCATTTACAATTATGACCCTTCCATCATAAGTCAAAGAGGAGGTGACTGAGGGCAAAAAGGACAATGTGAAGGTGCTGCTTAAGAGAAAAATAAATCTGTAGCAACTTCTTCTGCTGCATGTTTCTGAATTCAAACCCACGGGAAGACAACTGAAAGAGAGTATCTCCTCTTTTCCTTCTTTTCAAAACCAGAAAGAGATAAGAAAGAAAAAGAACATATATGAATTATGATGCAGCTGTTCTCTCTACTTTGGCAGAGCAGAAGAGAAACTGCAGTGTTGAGTGCTGTTGGATTGGAGCCTCTTTCAAATATAGAGTAAAGAGTTAGGAAGGCGAAAGGTGGGGTCTCCCAAAAGGAAAAGAGACTGTGTGTTCATCACATGGAATATATATGAAGAGAATAACTTGCATCACATGGAATTGCATTAAACCTTCATGCTTGTTCTGAGAATTCATCTCCTATGTTCCTTGATTCTCTTTGGTTTTTAGCTTGTCATATCCTTTTCATTCTCATCCATTTCCTTGGCCCCATTTCAACCTTGAATAAAGCCCTCTTGATTTGTGTATGCATGTGTATAGAATAGTGGAGAAGTAGAAGATAAGCAAGCTTATGGTAGTGTAAATTTTCATGAGTTGAGTTGAGTGAAATACTTACCTTCTAGACATTTCTAGCACTGAACACTTAAGGGAGTGAGAGTATATCTTGTGAGAATCTACCATTCTTGGTTTATGCTTTTCAATTGAAATTACCTTGTTTATTGATTTGGGATGTAAAGAACTGTCACTTCACGAATGTTGAACCATTAGACTTCTAGGTTACTATCCTTACTTGTAAACTTTTACATTCGTGAAGGTCACTGGAAAGTGAATCTCTTTGAGTTTTGGTTTTTGAGTTTTTTGTGTTCCTTGTCCCTTAGTTTGAATCTTTAGTTTGCCCAGGACGTGTAAAAGCTAAGTGTGGGGGAATTTGATAACCACAGATTTCATACGTTAATAATCCTCCATTTTAGTCCTTTACACTTCCCATATACTTATTTGATTGGGCTTGGCCATGTTTTGTAAATTAGGCTCAAATTGGGCCTAATTGTTTTTTTTTCTAGCATTATTAGGATTCTACACTCTTTCTGTATTTCAGCCATATCTTGAGTTCTAGGTATCTAAAAAATTATGTATCTTGCCTTGTAGGAAAGATAAGAGAGAGCTCTACAACTTTCATGAAGAGCCCCAGAGCTGAATCAGATATCTAGTAAACTGAAATGGGCTTGGAAGTCAGAACAAGGGTGCTGTCGCTGGAACCCGAGCAACATTCACTAAATGGTCCATAACTTGGGCTATAGGAGTCTTTTGATAGTTTTCTTACATTTATTTCTTGTGCTTACATTCTGCATACATAATCCTCCACCTTGTTTTACTTTGATTTGGTTTAATTGGTACTTTGATCCTCAAGAAACGACTCGGTTCATCGCCTTGTGCTACAAGTTATCGTAGAACTAGAATTTTTGTTATTTGGTTGAGTTTGGCACTCGAACCATATATCCAGGTTCCTTTTCCAGTCTACGTAATTGGATCCCACCAACTTGTTCTGGTTGAGGATGGTCGCAAGTGGATTGAAAGTATTCGAATTCATGCTGTATAAATTAAAGCACAAAACCATACATTCAATGAAAGAATATCAATGACATTAGGGTTTAGTATTCTACCAAATTCATGTGGGAATCCTCATAAGCACTGAATTTATAATACATCAGAATCCCAATCCCTTAGGGCATGCCTCCTAGGGGAGTGCGAATGTCCTTGGATTGGTGGGGATTAAAGTTTGTCAAAATTGGAATTAAGACTAACTATCCATGATCCCCATCATTCATTATTATCTAGGTATCTCATACCAAATAATGTATGACTCCCGATTAGCTTTAGTTTCTAAAATACATGAGGCAAATCGTAGGGGATACTACATCATTATTTTAGTTAAGTGTGACCCACCAACTAGCATTGCATGACAACCGTTGTGAGCAGCTCCTCCCAGGGGAGTAAGCCCCCACCCCGTCTCGCCAACACTATCCACAGGAGATCCATATCTAGTAACCAGACAAGTAAAAGCCCTCCAAAGGAACGGCCACACTCTTGGTGGCGCGAGGCTAATAGTTTCCTTACAATGGACCTATGGTGGAAAACCATGGGGATTTCTAAAATTAAATGCCCCATTCCCACTTAATATTTTAGAATTGAGGATTTCCTTTTTAGGGTATTAGGGCCCACATACAAATATGTGATGGACATTGCTTCTGCTCGGTTCTACCGAGGTCGGCGGACGTGGGAGTCGGTTTGATCCGACCCTTTCGTAACTGGGGGGCAAAGACGTGCATCAACATTTTTTTTGTGTGGGAGTGCCAGATTTTCTATTTTACTTGGAATCACAAGTGGTGATCCGGAGATCGACCTTCGCAAGTAAAAAGGAAATCAACTTCTTTCAAGTTTTCCATTGCACATATATTTAAGAAAAGAGACATTTTTCTTGGTTTGCCGTGAAAGGCGATTTTTTTGGCATTTATAGTCGATTTTGGCGTTTATAGCCGATTTTGGTGTTTGTAGCCGATTTTTGGCGTTTATAGCCGATTTACAATTCTTATCAATAATGAAAGACAAGAGTTGTGATTTTTGTCTCTTTTGGAAAAATAAAAACTACAATGAAAAGCAAGAAAAGGAGGATCTAACTTCTCTGGAGATTGTGGGGGACTCGTTCAGATTGACGGTCGCAAGCCATATGTGGACTTCACCATCATCCATGCAGATGAGAACAGAGGATGCTCTTGATTCGCTTGGCTTTGGCTATAACCTTAGATTTTTAGAGGACAAAGACCAAGTGGAGGTCCTATGTCCAATAAAAAGCTAAGTAGACAGGCTGAAAAGCCATGTCTAAGCCATTGGAGGTAGAAGGAGAAGGCAAGGACCTTGGGGGGGATACCCCCCAAGGGACTTTTGTCACCTTTTAGCGGTGGCCGGTACAGAACTTCAGCAGAGTTTTCTCTCTTTCTTTCTCTGGATTTTCTGTGCTTTTTTCTCTGATCTGGGATCTGTTTGGTTTTTTCCGATCTGGAATTCTTTGGAATGCTCTCCTATTTATAGGCTTTTAGGTAGCCATTTAGGAGGATTTATGAGCCTTAATTGTCATAAAGCTACATAAAGGGAGGAGTTACAAGATTGAATTCTTTATTTTGTAACTCCTTTTTCTTGGCTTCTGATTGGCCGGAGGATATTGAGGGCATTTAATCGCCGTGATGGGAGGAGTTTCATGGGTTAAATGCCATGAATCAATTGACTTGTAACTCCCGGATGCTTTCTTCTGATTGGGCCGTCCAAAGAAATGCATTAATGACTACAATAAAACTAGTCAATTAATCATATTAAGTGGTCGCCGAGCAGTTAAAGAGTCGCGGGCCATGCCGCGTCTTTTGGGATTCTTCTGACGATGATCATCAATGGATCTTCATGTAGATCGACATCGGATGACCATGTAACTTCAGGTATTAGTTGCCAACAGCGGGTCGGTGCCATCTGTCCTGTCGATTTCTCGATCGGTCGGGTAGAAAGCATACTTTTTTGGTTGACCGGTTGGCGATCAATGTTGATTTTGATACTCTTGATGATTGACTCGTGATTTTGACGGATGTCAAAGGATTTGGTGTCTCAAAAGTATGAATTTTGGAAAATGGGAGGAGTCGGACGCTTCGAATCGCGAAAAACGATGAAAAATGGGGCTTTCGGGGCCCATCCGGCGATCCCGGGCCCCATGGTCGCAGGCTGGGCCCTGCGGCCCTGGGGGGGTTTTCCCCCCTTTTGTCCCGTTTTGCGTCCGTTTTTGATGTTTTTCGATTCTTTTTTCTTCTATATTTTTCTTGACATTTTTAGTCATTTATTGGCCTGATTTCCTTGTAGAAAACTTGATGAGAATCCTTTCATTTTGGATTGCAAAGTTTCCAATTTTCTGAGAAATCCGAAGACTTTGTCGCGCAGAGCTGTCGATTTTCCGTCAGAAGCTGAAACTGGGTCAAACAGTGTCGGAATGACCTGAAATTTGGGGTGAAGCCTCCTGAGCAATAAATAAGACCATCCATAGGCTTTTGTTTGAGTTTTGAAGCCGTTTGGGGTCCTATCGCCAGTAGACTTATTTTTGTCGTGATGAAGATGTCGCAGCTTGATGTGCGGTCAACCGATGTCCGATTGACTTGAAATTTGACAGGGAACCTATTGGAGCCATTTTAAGATGATCCACAGGCTTTATCTTGAAAATCATGGTCCCGGGGAGCTTCACGGCCGAGAGTCCTGATTTGGCTTTCGAGCATCAAAGTATGATCAAATGTTGTCGAAATGACCTGAAATTTGACGTGTAGCCCTTTGTAAGAATTTTGAAGCCGTCCATGTGCTCTTTCTGATGAGTGATGGCCTATGACTTAACAAGCCGTATGTGGCAAGTTAGGGGACCAGGATTTGGTTTTTGGTTTTTTGTGGAATGTCAATTTCAAGATTTTGGCTCAATTTGGTAAATGAGGCTGGATGGTTTGATTTTTGGAAGCTCATAGGGCTTGGAATTCTTTTTTATCTGGTCCAATCAACTCAAAAGAGGCATGGAGCCATTTTTGTATGCTCTTGGTAAGAGGGATTTCTCTTTGACTAAAAGCCCTTTTTTTTTAGTACCTAGGTGGTCAAACCTGGCTCATATGGGCTAACCCATGGGACCTTAAGCTTTTGAAATGGCTTAGATCTCATATGGTGTCATTTTTATAAAGAATATCTAAAAATATCTCCTTTGGATAGAGAATATCTAAGAATATCTTTATTTGGAGAGAATCTCTCATGTTCTCTTTATTTTGGGAAGAATATCTCAAGACATCTTTCTTTGGGAGAGAATATCTCAAATCTCCTATCTTTTGGGAGATAATCTCTCATTGATTTCTTTTTGGGAGAGAATCCCTCAAGATATCTTTCTTTTGGGAAATGTATCTTTCTAATTTCTTTCTTTTAGTAAGGTTACTAATTAGTAACACTTACCTCTTTCTTCTTTCCTTCTTTGGTTTGCTCTCTTCTATAAAAGCGAGGAGGTTGGATCTCTTGCTCTTATTTCTTTCTTTTGCAACAATCCCAAGAGGTCTTCAAGACCAAGAGTTCTTCTTCTTCAAGATCTTCAAGACTTTTCTTCTTCTTCTCCATCAATGGCTTTTAACTAAGTTCTCTTTTTCAAGAAAACTCCATTGTAGAAAGTAGGATGATAAAAAAAGTTCTTTCTTTTTTTTGTTTCTTTCTTTTCTTTTTCATGTGTTTTCTTCTTTTTTTTTACACGTTTTTTTTTTCTTTTTTTTGTGGGCGGTACGGAAAGATCCGTATGGATCTGGCCGTACGGCCACGTGGCTTGTGGGCTGGTCCCATTTTTTGTTTCCTTTTTTTTTTTTTGAAGAAGAAGTTTTCTTTTTCTTCCCTTTTTTTGTTCTTTTCTTTCTCCTTTCTTTTCTTTTTTGAGAAAGTTTCTTTTTTTTTGCTCATCATGATAAAGCTTTTTTTTTTTTTGGCAAACCAAGATGTTTATGCATGCATTTTTTTTTGTAAATTTATAGAATGATATGATAGCATACCTGAAAGTTTTTGCAAATTTGGGAATTTGGAGCTCGCAGCGATGTTGAGCCCTTCCTGATTTTGCAGAGACTTTGAGGTTTCGAAAGTTTGGAGTTTCGGAGCTCGCAGCAATGTTGAGCCCATCTTCATGCTTTCTATTTCTTTCGGGATATTTCCTTCTTCTTCGGAATTACCCCGGACTAATGTCAAAATTTCGCCATATTTTTTTTTAGCGAAATTCTGTCATTTTGATGATTGATCTTTTTCTTTTCCATCCTTTACAGGTGGTTCCTCCAGAACGAACAAGGGTAAAGAGCCTGCTACAAGCATACCCCGTCGATCTGCTAGATCTTCTAATCCGGCCGTTCAGCAGGCCTGGGAGAAGGTCCAGTATGTTGAGAGAAATCTGGAAGAGTGTGACTCCCTCAACAGAGATGAGATGAGGCAGCGACTGATCGCTCTCAAGGGAGAGGAACTTTATAAGATCATGGTAAGCAGTCGTCCATGGGTGATGGACGATCAGAGGGTTTTGCCCAAGCCTACCTTCTTCTTTGGTGATGCAGTCCCTGATGACATGACATACCAGAGAAGATGTTTTCAGTTCTCTTTCACAGCAGATGGTGAGAAGAAGACTGTTGCTACCCGGTCGACGTTTGATTGCACCATCTCGATCATGAGCCTTGCTCCCACGTGTTCTAAGAGGGAAGATCCTCCAAGCTGGGTGAGAAGGACAAATGTAATCAAGAGTGGGGTTTTTGTTGACGGTTCTCCTGGATATGTGGAGAAGTCGCCTGCTGACATGGACATGTTGATGCCGGTTAGCGGCTACCAGGGCTCTGATTATCTGTCGGTCGATTTGAGACCGGTGGGCCTTGTCATTTTCAGCGGTGACGGCAGCAATTGAGTGAAGCCTTTTCGACTTCGTGGCCGTTTCAGTGCTGACTCCGAGTGGAAGTCGTGGACTGATCGCGTCTTGTTGATTGGTGGTGCCGTTTTGAAGGACGCCGATATTTTTTATGCAGTCTAGGCCTTTAGGGAGACCGTGATCTTTTCCGACGAGGCCTTTATGGCTATGTTGGAGTCATTCCTTCCACAAACCAATAACTTCGTTGTGACGAATGGTGAGATTGGTTTCTCTTTAAAGGAGCTAAGCGTCATTACTGGATTGCCCATCCTTGGCAGACTCTATGAGGAGTTTCTGCCGATCAACAACATCTTTGAGGAGCAGTCTGAGGAGTTCAGGCTTCTGTACTTTCAGCTCGTCGCCTTCTATGATTTTTTGAAGGAGAAGGAGGGCTCAGAAGTAAGATCCAGCAGTTGGAAGAGCTTTAGCTCTTCGTCTCCCAACTTCTTTGAAAGTGGGGAGCCTTCTGATAGCATGACCCGGGAAGACAAGAAGAAGACTTCGGCCATGCAAAAAGAGTTGAGAGATTTCTTCGCGAGTACAAACGCCATATGTCCTGACATTGCACTGCGGAAAGATCTCGCTGTTTACCTCACTTATTGGCTTGGTGAGGCTATTTTTGCTGGAGGGGATGGAACGCACATCAGGCCGCATTGTATTTTTCCGGCTTGTCAAATGGCGTTTGGAGAGTAGCTTGCTTTGGTGCCAGCTCTTTACTCCTACTTGTGTACCAAACTGCAGGCTGCTGCTTTTTTGGTTCGGCTTGGGCCTCCCATGAACAGGGTATTTTCAGCCCATATCTTCTATTCGTGGTATGTATACCACTATCCTGGCTTCCACCGGCTGGGTGCTGCACAAGATGATGATCCCCTGATGATTCGACTGGCTAAGGGCAAAGCCGTGTCCGAATCACTTTTGTTTGCCCGCATGAGGATCCGACGGTTCAGGGACGTCGAGATGGGGCAGTCTTCGATGAAGCTTTCTCCGGAGTTACGGAAGAAGGCTTTTGATTTTGGTGCCTCCCGAGACTCTACCAGGGCGGGCTCGGGAAGGAACTACTCCTTGGCAAATGCAGAGAAGGTGTGGCTTTTCAGCATACGTGTCGGCACGATGGTATACCGCAGACATCTTTTCGTCGACATCCAGCCGTATGTACCTTTTCACTTTGCTCTGCAGTTGGGCTTTTCTCAAGGCGTTGTTGGAGCGCCTTCAAGCATGGTGAAGCGCTTTGGAGGTTTACAGGACGGGAGAAATGCATGGGCTTTCTATAGTGCTGAAGACACTCCTGCCATGATTTCTTATCCCGAGTTATCGACTTCCCGGACTGCCGGCTTCGCGAAGTGGTTCGCGAAGAGCTTTTCGGCATATCGGGGGCTTTCCAAGAGGGAGCTTGATGTGAAGCTGTCATCTGGAAAAGGCCTTGGAAAGTCCGATGGCGTCCGGCGAGAGGAAGTTTGGGCCTTCCTTTCTGGAGAGAAGCACAAGATAGGCTTTCTCGGTGACCAGGGCGTCATTGGTTCTGAAGCTGTTCGAAAAATACCTGATGAGGTTTTAAAGCAGCTAGAACAGGAGCAAGCTGAACTTGATGCTTGGATGCAAGTGGCACAGAGGCAAGCTTCCGTGGAGTCTACTGACAAAGGTAGACCATCTAGTGAGGAGTCAAGTGGGAAACCTGACTCTGACAGTGGGGCATGTTCTTCTAAGAAGCGAGCCCGCAAAAGTAAGAGGAAGAGGAGTTATCATCGTGGCAAGGGCAACATGAGGACTCTCCTGACATAGAAGTCCCTCTTACTATCAATGAGGAGGTGCCAAGGAATGCTGACGAGCCTCCAGAAAAGCGAAGCTGAGAAGAAGAGACCGTCGGTGAAGGTATGATTCTTCCTCTTTCTCTTTCCATTTCTTTTCATGGGATTTTTCCATGTTCTAATTTGCTTTCTCCCCCTGCTGCTCTTTTTTTTTAGCAGAGGATGAAGACTTGGCGACGCCCGAGGTTCCTGCCGATGAGGCAGTGACGGATCCTGTTGCGGTGCCAGAAGAAGAACCTAGGGATTCTGGAGTAGTTCCAGAATCTCCAATTGGTATAACTTCTTTTGCTTTCTTTTTTTTTGTCTGTGACTTGGTTTGCTAACATATTTCTTGTCAGCTGACTTGCCATAGGATTCCGATGACTTTGAACTATCGATGGATGCAAATGTTGATGATGCTTCCGATGAGTTCATGGAGGAAGAGAGTGTTCCACCAGTCGTCAAAGAAGGTATTTTGTAGTAATAACCCTGAAAATGATTTTCAAACAGGATCATATTCATACCCTTTTGTGTTTCTTTGGCAGGTATTGAAGTGACAGAGGAGAGTCCGTCGCTTCCTTCAGAACCAGAGCAAGGGATACCAGAGGTTGATCCGGAGGTAGAGACTCCTGCAACCAATTCTGACACGGTGGAGGAGGTACCCCGTGCTGGGATTTCTTCCCCAGCAGCTCCAACTGGAAAGAGTTCTTTTATTCCTCTTCCAACGGGGCATGGCATGAGCAGCCGACCGACGGAGCGGGGTGAATCTTCAGCTGGGCCGTCTCTTCTTTTTGCAAAGAAGGTGGTGGTGCGGGTTCTGAGCTCTTGGATTGAGACTCTCCTTGCTGGACACTTGGATGCCAGATTTGGCATGACCCAGCATGTGCAGGAGATTCTCGGTGATGCCGAAGAGGCTGGTCTGGATGTCACAGGTGCCAGGGCGATCGTTGATAGGATCATTGCACTGGGCGACAAGTGGTTTGAGACCATGGGTGTTTTTGATGACCAATTCTTCAAGGAGATATTCCTGGACCCTGCTGATAAGGCTAAGTCTGACCTGAATGAGGCTACACAAAGCAGGAAGCAAATAGTCCGAGAGAAAAACTTAGAAGAGCTAGCCATCATTGGGCTGACACATGACCTTAACATCCTTGATAGGGAGGTCGATGAGGCTAGGAAATGTCTTGAGCATTTGAAGGCACAAGTTGCTGCCAAGTGGGCTGCTATAATAGAGGCTCGCGATAGAGAGTGCTCTGATTCGCCGGGTTGTAGATGCTGATCGAGTTCTTGAAAGGAAGTTTAAAGAGGACAAACAATGGCAAACTGCTCGGGATAAGCTTCCCGGTGTGAAAGAAGAGTTACAGCCTACCCCAGCATCTCATGGCAAGTTTCTGAAGAAGCGTGCCCTGGAAACACTGATGGCTGAGGCCAAAAGTTTGCTTGAGGAGCTGAAATTTTGGCTGGAGACCATTTTTGGTTGAGCACCTGATTTTTGTAGCAAAAACTATCCTTCTTCTTTTTTTTTGTTTCCACATGTATTGTTTTTTTGGTACTCTTCTTTTTTTTTGTAGTGCTTGTGAACACTTTCGTTTTTTTTTGGTACCGCATTATTCTTTGGTATTTTTTTTTGTTTTCCCTACGCTCACTTAAATCTTTTTTTGATGAAAGTAATTGCTAAATGGGATGCTTTTTTTTTGTTTTCCCTACGCTCACTTAAATCTTTTTGTGATGAAAGCAATTGCTAAATTGGATTTGATCAAAAGCTTGTCATTTTGTGAAAATCTTTTGTCAAATGATTATTTTGGCATGGAAGCCAGATTTTGGTGGCATTGATAGCCAGTTTTGTGGCATTGATAGCCGAGTTTGTGGCATTAATAACCGGGTTTTTTGAAAGCCAAGTTTTTGGTTTTTGGTTTGTGCCATTGATAGCCGGTTTTGTTTTGTGGCATTGATAGCCGGTTTGGTGGCATTTATAGCCTGTTTGTTTTGTGGCATTGATAGCCGGTTTGGTGGCATTTATAGCCTGTTTGTTTTGTAGCATTGATAGCCGGTTTGGTGGCTTGATAGCCGGTTTGGTTTTCAAAAATGCAAGTATCGACTAAAAGTCGCCTCCCTACTGAATGGTCTTGCAAGTATCGATGGAATGTCGCATCCTTGCTCATTCGGTTGCGAGTATCGATGGAATGTCGCATCCTCGCGGATTTGGGTGCAAGTATCGATGGAATGTCGTTTCCTTGCTTTTCAAAAATTTTTGGTTTTGTGGGTACTGACTTGATGTCGTTTCCCCATGATTTTTTTAAATTTGCGGTTTTCTCAAACCTTTGGGTTATGGATATCAACTGCAATGTTGCATCTCCATGATTTCTTGGTTTTTTTTTTTTTTGAACCTTTGAAATTTGGGTTGTGGATATCAACTGAAATGTTGCATCTCCACGGTTTTTAGGTTTTTTCAAACCTTTGAAATTTGAGTTGTGGATATCAATTGAAATGTTACGTCTCCACGGTTTTTAGGTTTTTTTGAACCTTTGAAATTTGGATTGTGGATATCAACTGAAATGTTGCGTCTCCATGATTTTTAAGTTTTTTGGAACCTTTGAAATTTGGGTTGTGGATATCAACTGAAATGTTGTATCTCCACGGTTTTCGATTTTGCAAGTATCGATGAAATGTCGCTTCCATGCGATTTTGGAAGTGTCGAACATGGTTCGCATGCTTCCGATTTGTGCGAGTATCGACCAAGCGTCGCTTCCCCGTTGTTTTTTTTAAAAACCTTTTTTTTTGTTTAAAGACACGAGGGTCATAAGTTTTGACCTAAAACCATTTAGGCGGTAAAAGGTAGGGTGGACTTGGGTGGAAATCCCTGAATCCGGATTTTGTTTCAAACCATGAATTTTGGGTTCAAGGGTTGAAGATTTTGGTCAAGTTAGGGAAAGGTTCCTAAACTTGGAGTTTTTTTTTTTGAACAATGAAACATTGAAAGTAAGCATTGTTTAAATTTCTAGAAATTTCAACATTTGATATGAAAATTCTAAAAAGATTGGGTTTGACGAGCGTGTACCTGGAAACCGATTTTGGCCGTACAGGCATTGCTCTTACCCCATTGGGTAAGTCTTCAAGGGTAGTACCACTTTAAGAACTTGTCGTTGATGGGCAGCATACATCTGTCACCCTCCATGTTTAGAAGTACGTATGCGCCGTTGGAGAAAACCTTGTCGATGACGTATCCCTCCCATTTTGGCTCAAATTTGCCTTTGGACTTGTGAGCGAAGACCATTGGTCTTTTTACCGTAAGAACCAAGTCACCCTTTTTGTAGGCACGTTGCCTGACTTTTTTGTCGAAAGATCCTGCCATGCGTGCCTGGTAAAGTTCAATGCTTTACCGAGCTTCGAGCCGTCTCTCATCGAGATTGTCCAGCTCATGAGTCGCAATTTGACATTGCTTTCTTGAGTCATGTCATTTGCAAGGATACCCTCAAGGAAGGAATTTGTACTTCCAAGGGCACGACAACTTCGCATCCATAGACCAAGGAGAATGGTGTACTTCTTGGAGATCCCACCATCTTCTTGAGAAAAAGGAGAATCTGATACGGGTCATAGCGTGGAAGATCAAGAGGTCTTGGAGATTCCTATTTGATTAGTGAAAGAGTTTCATCATCAAAGAAAGACGCAACTTCTCCATTAGAGCACAACCGCGCTCCAAAGGTATAATCTACTTCCTTGCATGTTGTAGATTTATTTGTAGCTTATATGTTGCTGGTTCTATCCTTTAGATAGATTGTCTTATTGATCATGATGGCCGAGATTGAGGACTTGGATCTTGGACTGGGTTTTATAGCCTTCTGGATAGTTGACGTCAAGTGGGTCAAAAGTTTTTGAAACCTATCCTAGAGGCCCACACTATTTCCAACAATTGGTATCAGAGCCTTACCTCATCTCTAATCATGTTAGATCAGTAAGCTTGATCTAATATTTACATGAGATGCGAAGAGGATAGATCAAGGGCTACGTACGGATCAGTTTTGATGGTTTTACTTGGATAATTAGTAAACCCATGTTTGGATAGTCACATAAGGGTTTAACAATGATGGAATGATGGTAGGAAGCCATTGGGAGTCTTCAAAAGAGTTCTGGAGATGTTTTGACACGAAATAGAAAAACCCAACCTGCAGATTTCCGTCAGGTCGGTCGACCGAGCCCTCTGGTAGGTCGACCGAAGACACTGAGGCCGCTCGACCCCCGCCGGGGGACACCCCCGGACCCCCTATGCGTAGGGCATGAATCATAGTAGTGGCAATACTTGGCCTCTTATCTTTCCATTATTGTTTGGTAACCCGGCTTTGTGAGTTGCTTTGCTAGTATGAGATACTAACATGCAGGTTATTATGTTCTCTCCATATGGCCCACAAGTCTTTTACTTTCTTTTATGGTTGAATGTTTATTTTTGGCAAGTTGTAAAGGGCATCATGGTTTCCTTGTTTTCTCGGTTTAGGGCAAGGCATGGTGAAATTCCCTATGAGCCTTTTATTTCCATTAATAGATTATCATGTAAGTCTCATCGTAGAGACATAGGAATTTATGTAATTTCTAAATTTGTAAATTCTAGCGATGTCTGAGACGAAGAAGGAAAGTGAAGCTGGACTCCTAATCAAAGAGTTTAAAGATTACCAAAAGGTGTTTTGGAGTTTCCCAAAGAGTTTGAGGAATTCCAAATTTTTGGAAAGTCTAGAAGTCCAAGAAGTCTATTCCGCTTGGGCCATGTGGAGGAAAGGACTAGTTTCTAACTTTAGCGTTTTCTATTTATAGTTGAATGCTTAATTTAGAATGTTTCCAAATCTGATCCAAACATAGCAAGTTACTAATATTGGTCAAATCAAATTAATTTTTGGAGAGAGTTCTAATTAGTGTTGTTGTCCCATGAGATGGACACATTGGTAACACTAATTTAAGAAACTGGACTTTCCTTAAAATAACTTGACTTGGAACCAATCTTAGATCATATCATGAGATGATTTGATGATTCATATATTTATATATGTGGGCCCTAATACCTTAAAAGGAAATCCTCAATTCTAAAATATTAAGTGGGAGCGGGGCATTTAAATTGATAAATCCCCATGGTTTTCCACCATAGGTCCATTGTAAGGAAAGTGATTAGCCTCGCGCCACCAAGAGTGTGGCTGTTCCTTCGGAGGGCTTTTACTTGTCTGGTTACTAGATATGGATCTCCTATGGATAGTGTTGGTGAGATGGGGTGGGGGCTTACTCCCCTAGGAGGAGCTGCTCACAACGGTTGTCATGCAATGCTAGTTGGTGGGTCACACTTAACTAAAATAATGATGTAGTATCCCCTACAATTTGCCTCATGTATTTTAGAAACCAAAGCAAATCGGGAGTCATACATTATTTAGTATGAGATACCTAGATGATAATGAATGATGGGGATCATGGATAGTTAGTCTTAATTCCAATTCTGACGAACTTTGATCCGCACCAATCTAAGCACATTCGCACTCCCCTAGGAGGCAGGCTTAAGGGATTGGGATTTCGATGTATTCTAAATTCAGTGCTTATGAGGATTCCCACATGAATTTGGTAGAATACTAAACCCTAATGTCATTTATATTCTTTCATTGAATGTATGGTTATGTGCTTTAATTTATACAGCATGAATTCGAATACTTTCAATCCACTTGAGACCATCCTCAACCAGAACAAGTTGATTGGATCCAACTATGTAGACTGGAAAAGGAACCTGGATATTATCTTGACAGCTTCAAGATGCAAATATGTCCTTACTATACCCTCCCTTCATGAGACTGAGCCTGATGCACCACAGATTGTGAAAAACTTTTACACCAAGTGGACCAATGACAATGAGAAGGCCAGATGTTTTATTCAGGTATCCATGTCTACTATTTTGCAAGAACATCATCAATCCTATAAGTCAGCATACGATATTATATCAAACTTAAAGGAGATGTTTGCAGACTAGGTTAGGCCTGCTAGGCAGGCTGCTATAAAAGTGTTGATGGAGACTGATGGAACAGCGCTCCTGCCTGGTTCTACCGAGGTCGGCGGACGTGGGAGTCGTCGGGTCCGACCCTTTCGTAACCGGGGGGCAAGGGCGTGCATCAACATTTCTTTTTTGTGTGGGTGTGCCAGATTTTCTATTTTACTTGGAATTGCAAGTGGTGATCCGGAGATCAACCTTCGCAAGTAAAAAAGAAATCAACTTCTTTCAAGTTTTCCATTGCACATATATTTAAGAAAAGAGACATTTTCTTGGTTTGCCGTGAAAGGCGATTTTTTTTGGCATTTATAGCCGATTTTGGCGTTTATAGCCGATTTACAATCCTTATCAATAATGAAAGACAAGAGTTGTGATTTTTGTCTCTTTTAAAAAAATACAAACTACAATGAAAAGCAAGAAAAGGAGGATCTAACTTCTCAGGAGATTGTGGGGGACCCGTTTAGATTGACGGTCGCAAGCCATATGTCGGCTTCGCCATCATCCATGCAGATGAGAACAGAGGATGCTATTGATTCGCTTGGCTTGGCTATAACCTCAGGTTTTTAGAGAACAAAGACCAAAAGGAGGTCTTATGTCCAATAAAAAACCGAGTAGACGGGCTGAAAAGCCACATCTAAGCCATTGGAGGCAGAAGGAGAAGGCAAGGACCTTGGGGGGGTACCCCCCAAGGGACTTTTGTCACCTTGTAGCGGTGGTCGGTGTAGGATTTCCGCAGAGTTCTCTCTCTTAGATTTCTGATGCCTCTTTCTGTCTGAGTTTCCGGATTTTCTGCAGTCTATTGTCTGTGTGTCTGCTTTTTTGTGATGATCCTTTCTTCTTGGTGAGCTCTCCTATTTATTGGCTTTTAGGTGGCCATTTAGGAGGGTTTATGAGCTTTAATTGTCATAAAGCTACATAAAGGGAGGAGTTACAAAATTGAATTCTTTATTTTGTAACTCCTTTTTCTTGTCTTCTGATTGGCCGGAGGAGATTGAGGGCATTTAATCGCCTTTAATCGCCATGATGGGAGGAGTTTCACGGGTTAAATGCCATGAATCTCTTGACTTGTAACTCCCGGATGCTTGCTCCTGATTGGTCCGTCCAAAGAAATGGATTAATGACTGTAATAAAGCTAGTCAATTAATCGCATTAAGTGGTCGCCGAGCAGTTGAAGAGTCGCGGGCCGTGCCGCGTCTTTTGGGATTCTTCTGGCGATGATCATCGATGGATCTTCATATAGATCGACATCGGATGACCATGTAATTTCAGGTGTTTGTTGCCAACAGCGGGTCGGTGCCATCTGTCCTGTCGATTTCTCGATCGGTTGGGTAGAAAATACCTTTTTTTTGTTGACCGGGTGGCGATCATATTGTTTTCCGATACTCTGTAGGTTTGACCCGTGTTTTGGATGGAGGGGAGAGGATTTGGTGTCTCAAAAGCATGAATTTTGGAAAATACCAGAGGCTGGGCGCTTCGAATCGCGAAAAAACAGCAAAAACCGGGGTTTCCGGGGCCTTCTCGGCGACCCCGGGCTCCAGGGTCGCCGGCAACCCTGGGCCAGGGTCGCAGGGGTCTGCGACCCTGGGGGGGGTTTTCCCCTTTTTGTCCCGTTTTGTGTCCGTTTTTGCTGTTTTCGATTCTTTTTTTTCTCTTATTGTTCCTTGACATTTTTGACCATTTATTGGCCTGATTTCCCTGTAGGAAACCTGATGAGAATCCTGCATTTTATTTTGCAAAGTTTCCAATTTTCCTGAGAAAGCCGAAGACTTTGTCGCGCAGAGCTGCCGATTTTCCGTCAGAAGCTGAAACTGGGTCAAACGATGTCGGAATAACCTGAAATTTGGTGTGAAGCCTCCTGAGCAATAAATAAGACCAACCATAGGCTTTCGTTTAAGTTTTGAAGCCGTTTGGGGTCCTATCACCAGTAGACTCGCATTTGTCGCGATGAAGATGTCGCGGTTTGATGTGCGGTCAACCGATGTCCGATTGACTTGAAATTTGACAGGGAACCTATTGGAGTCATTTTAAGATGATCCATAGGCTCTGTCTTGGAAACCATGGTCCCGGGGAGCTTCGCCGCCGAGAGGCCTGATTTAGCTGTTCTAGGGTTGATGTAGGGTCAAACGTTGTCGGTTTGACTCGGAACTTGATGTGGAGCCTTTTGGAAGTATTTTGAGACCATCCATCGGTTCTGATCGAAGATTTGGTGTCTCCGATGCTTTCACCGCCGAGAGCTCCTTTTTGGCTGTCGGAGAAGCGAAGTTAGGCCAAATGATTTTGAAATGGCCCGAAACTTCTTGTGTACTCCTCTTTTGGCTGTCTTGAAGGATCTTGCAGTTTTTGTTTGATTCTGACAAGATTTGATTTTTTGGAAGTAGCATTGCCTATTTATGGCAGGTTGCGACTTCATGTAGCTCTTTGGATCTTGAAGAGGCAAAGTGACATTTTTGGTGTCAACAGAGACAAAGATGGCTGAGGGAACCCCAGTACAAAAACATTTGTTACAAATGAAGTTGGTATTGAATGAGTTAGATGTACTGGGGACTACGTTTGATACAGAATCGCAGATCGACATGATCATTCAATCACTACCGGACTCATTCAAACATTTCGAGATCAATTATAATAAATTGGAAATGACCATAGCTGAGCTGTCTCGCCAGCTGGTAGTGTTTGAGGAAATCATGAAGAAAAGACCAACTGCCCTCATGACAGAAAAGTCATTTGCTAAGTCTAAGCCGAAAGGCAAAAATCGTGATAACAAGAAGAAATCAGTCATCAAAGGTCGTAAGGTGGAGTATGGTTCCACTAGTGGTGTGGCCAAGGTCAAGGATACGGGAGCAAAGAGAAACTGTTTCCACTGTGGTATGACAGGACATTGGAAGAGGAATTGTCCACGATTTTTGTCAAAGGAAAAGACCTCAGGTATGATTGAGTCACTTGTTTCTGAAGTTAGTTTTGCAACTAGTGCTTCAGAATCTTGGTTTGTAGACTTCGGTGCAACTAATTACATCAGTAATATGTTGTAGGAGTTACAGGTAACCAGGAGGATTAATGACGGGGAAATCAGTATTAACCTGGGATCGGAAGCCAAGGCAGAAGCAGTGTCAGTAGGAGTAGTAACTTAGTTATTTTCAGATATTAAGTTGATTTTGTTAGATACATTATATGTACCGTTTTAAGATGGAATTTTAATTTCTAGTATGATGAATAAGAGTTATTCAGTTACTTTTGGTAATTAAATCGTCTTAAAGAGGAGCGGTACTCTTATATATTTTGACAAGGTAATCAATGGCTTTTATTTGTTAACTCCCACAATATATGAGATGCATGACACTGATGTTAATAATAGACCATCATTAAAGAGGTAGTCACCTTCATCTAATCCAACAAACTTTGGCACCCAAGAGGCTAGGACATATAAACCTAAACAGGATTGACAGGCTAGTGAAAGATGGTATCTTGCCTTCATTGGTGGTAGAACCAATGCTTGTCTGCAAGTCTTGTCTGGAAGGTAAAATGATCAAAAGACCCTTATTCATCTAAGGGCAGCAGGGCCAAAGATTTATTGGAGTTAGTATATATTGATGTGTATGGACCCATAATATTAGAGCGAGTGATTGATACGAGTATTTCATCACTTTCACTGATGATTACTCGAGATATGAATACATATACCTTATGCACCGCAAGTCCGAGATTTTTTTAGCGAGATTCTATCATTTTGATGTTTGATCTTTTTCTTTTCCATCCTTTTCAGGTGGTTCCGCTAGAACGAACAAGGGTAAAGAGCCTGCTACAAGCGTACCTCGTCGATCTTCTAGATCTTCTAATCCGGCCGTTCAGCAGGCTTTTGAGAAGGTCCAGTATGTTGAGAGAAATCTGGAAGAGTGCGACTCCCTCAACAGAGATGAGATGAGGCAGCGACTGATCACTCTCAAGGGAGAGGAATTCTATAAGATCATGGTAAGCGGTCGTCCATGGATGATGGAAGATCAGAGTATTTTACCCAAGCCTACCTTCTTCTATGGTGATGCCGTCCCTGATGACCTGACATACCAGAGGAGATGTTTTCAGTTCTCTTTCACAGCAGATGGTGAGAAGAAGACTGTTGCTACCCGGTCGATGTTTGATCGCACCGTCTCGATTATGAACCTTGCCCCCACGTGCTCTAAGAGGGAAGATCCTCCAAGCTGGGTGAGAAGGACAAATGTAATCAAGACCGGGGTTTTTGTTGGCGGTTCTCCTAGATATACGGAGAAGTCGCCTGCTGACATGGACCTGTTGATGCCATCCAGCGGCTATCAGGGCTCTGATTATCCGTCGGTTGATTTGAGACCGGTGGGCCTTGGCATTTTCAACGCTGACGGCAACAATTGGATAAAGCCTTTTCGACTTCGCGGCCGTTTTAATACCGACTCCGAGTGGAAGTCAAGGACGGATCGCGTCCTACTGATTGGTGCCGCCGTTTTGAAGGAAGCCGGGATTTTTGATGCGGTCCGCGCTTTTAGGGAGACCGTGATATTTTCCGACGAGGCCTTCATGGCTATGCTGGAGTCATTCCTCCCACAAACCAATACCTTCGTTGTGACGAATGGTGAGATTGGTTTTTCTTTGAAGGAGCTGAGCGCCATTACTGGATTACCCATCCTTGGCAAACTCTATGAGGAGTTTATGCCGATCGACAGCGTCCTTGAGGGACAGTCTGAGGAGTTCAGGCTTCTGTACTTTCAGCTTGTCGCCTTCTATGATTTTTTGAAGGAGAAGGGGGGTTTGAAAGTTAGATCCAGCAGTTGGAAGAGTTCTAGCTCTTCTTTCCCCAACTTTTTTGATAGCAGGGAGTCTTCTGATAGCGTGACCCAAGAAGCCGGAGCTCAGGATCCAAGTTCAAAGAAGATCTTGGCCATGCAAGAAGAGTTGAGAGATTTCTATGCTAGTACAAACGCCATATGTCCTGACATTGCACTGCGGAGAGATCTCGCTGTTTACCTCACTTATTGGCTTGGTGAGGCTATTTTTGCTGGAGGAGATGGAACGCACATCAGGCCGCATTGTATTTTTCCGGCTTGTCAGATGGCGTTTGGAGAGCAGCTTGCTTTGGTGCCAGCTCTTTACTCCTACCTGTGTACCGAACTGCAGGCTGCTGCTTTTTTGGTTCGGCTTGGGCTTCCCATGAATAGGGTATTTTCAGCCCACATCTTTTATTCGTGGTACGTGTACAACTGTCCTGGCTTCCACCGGCTGGGTGCTGCACAGGATGATGATCCTCTGATGATTCGACTGGCTAAGGGCAAAGCCATGTCTGAATCACTTTTGTTTGCCCGCATGAGGATCCGACGGTTCAGGGACGTCGAGATGGGGCAGTCTTCAGTGAAGCTTTCTCCGGAGTTGCGGAAGAAGGCTTTTGATTTTGGTTCCTCCCGAGACTCTACCAGGGCAGGGTCGGGAAGGCATTATTCCTTGACGAATGCAGAGAGAGAGTGGCTTTTCAGCATACGTGTCGGCACGATGGTGTACCGTAGAGATCTTTTCGTCGACATCCAGCCGTATGTACCCTCTCACTTTGCTTTGCAGCTAGGCTTCTCTCAAGGCGTTGTTGGAGCGCCTTCAAGCATGGTGAAGCGCTTTGAAGGCTTACAGGACGGGAGAAATGCATGGGCTTTCTATAGTGCTGAAGACACTACAGCCATGATTTCTTATCCTGTGTTGCTGACTTCCCGGACTGCCGGCTTTGCGAAGTGGTTCGCGGAGAGCTTTTCAGCGTATCGGGGGCTTTCCAAGAAGGAGCTTGATGTGAAGCTGGCATCTGGAAAGGGTCTTAGAAAGTCGGATGGCGTCCGACGAGAGGAAGTTTGGGCCTTCCTTTCTGGAGAGAAGCACAAGATAGGCTTTCTCGGTGACCAGGGCGTCATTGGTTCTGAAGCTGTTCGAGAAATACCTGATGAGGCTTTAGAGCAGCTAGAACAGGAGGAAGCCGAACTTGGTGCTTGGATGCAAGCGGCACAGAGGCAGGCTTTTGTGGAGTCTACTGGCAAGAGTAGACCATCCTGTGAGGAGTCAAGTGGGAAACCTGACTCTGACAGTGGGGCAGGTTCCTCTAAGAAGCGAGCCCGCAGGAGTAAGAGGAGGAGGATTCACCATCGCAGCAAGGGGTAGCATGAGGACTCTCCTGACTTGGAAGTTCCTCTTACTATCAATGAGGATGTGCCAGTGGATGCTGACGAGCCTCCAGAGAAGAGAAGCTGGGAAGAAGAGACCGTCGGTGAAGGTATGATTCTTCCTTTTTCTCTTTCCATTTCTTTTCATGGGATTTTTCCATGTTCTGATTTGCTTCTTGTTTCTGCTTTTCTTTTTTTTTTTTTTAGCAGAAGAAGACTTGGCGATGCCTGAGGTTCCAGTCGATGAGGTGGTGACGGATCCTGTCGAGGCACCTGAAGAAGAACCGAGGGACTCTGGAGTGAATCCAGAATCTCCAATTGGTACGACTTCCTTTTGCCAGCTGACTTGCCACAAGATTCCGATAACTTTGAACCCTCGATGGACGCAAATGTTGATAATGCTTCCGATTAGTTCATGGAGGAAGAAAGTGTTCCGCCAGTCGTCGAAGAAGGTATTTTGCAGTAATAACCCTGATAATGATTTTCAAACAGGATCATGTTCATACCTTTTGGTGTTTCTTTGGCAGGTTTTGAAGTGACAGAGGAGGGTCCGTCGCTTCCTTCAGAACCAGAGCAAGGGATGCCAGAGGTTGATCTAGAGGTAGAGACTCCTGGGACCAGTTCTAACAATGTTGAGGAGATACCTCGTGCTGAGATTCCTTCCCGAGCAGGAGCAGCTTCAACTGGAAAGAGTTCTTTTGTTACTCTTCCAACAGATGATGACATGAGCAGCCGACCAACGGAGTTGGGCGAATCTTCAGCTGGGCCATCTCTTCTTTTTGCGAAGAAGGTGTTGGTGCGAGTTCTGAGCTCTTGGACTGAGACTCTGCTTTCTGGGCACTTAGATGCCGGATTTGGGATGGTCCAGCATGTGCGTGAGATTCTCAGTGATGCCGAAGAAGCTGGTCTGGATGTCACAAGTGCCAGGGCGATCGTTGATAGGATCATTGAGCTGGGTGACAAGTGGTTTGAGACCATGGGTTTTCCTGACGATCAGTTCTTCAAGGAGATGTTCTTGGACCCTGCGGATAAGGCTCAATCTAACCTGGATGAGGCTACAGAAAGCAGGAAGCAGGCAGTCCGAGAGAAGAACTTAGAAGAGCTAACCATCATTGGGCTGACACATGACCTTAACATCCTTGATAGGGAGGTTGATGAGGCTAGGAAACGTCTTGAGCAATTGCAGGCACAAGTCGCTGCCAAGTGGACTGAAATAACAGAGGCTCGTGAAAGGGAGACTGCTCTGATTCACCGGGTTGCGGATGCCAATCGAGTTCTCAAAAGGAAGTCTGATGAGAACAAACAATGGAAAACCGCTTGGGGGAAGCTTCCCGGTGCGAAAGAAGGGTTACAGCCCACCCCGGCATCTCATGGCAGGTTCCTGAAGAAGCGTGCCTTGGAATCCTTGACGGATGAGGCCAGAAGCTTGCTTAAGGAGCTGAACTCTTGGCTGGAGACCATTTTTTATTGAGCTTCTGTTTTTTTTTTTTTTTTTTTTTTTATTTATTTATTTATTTATAACAGAAACTATCCCCCTTTTTTTTTGGTACCACTTGTATTTTTTGGTACTTTTTTTTGTAGTGCTTATGAACACTTTCATTTTTTTTGGTACCACATGTATTTTTGGTACTTCTTTTTTTTTTTGTTATCCCTACGCTCACTTGAATCTTTTTGTGATAAAAGTAATTGCTAAATGGGATGCTCTTCTTTTTGTTGTTTTGTTATCCCTACGCTCACTTGAATCTTTTTGTGATAAAAGTAATTGCTAAATGGGATGATCAAAAGCTTGTCATTTTGTGAAAATCTTTTGTCAAATGATTGTTTTGGCATGGGAGCCAGATTTTGTTTGTGGCATGGAAGCCGATTTTTGGCATTGATAGCCGGTTTTGGCGGCATTGATACCGATTTGTGGCATTGATAGCCGGGTTTTTTTTGAAAGCCAAGTGTTTGGTTTGTGGAATTGATAGCCGGTTTGTTTTGTGGCATTGATAGCCGGTTTGTGGCATTTATAGCCTATTTTGATGGCATTTATAGCTGTGTGGGGAGATTTCCAGAATTACAGGATTACGCTAATCACAGCCATCAGATGAGACTAAGCATTCTCACGTGCCATCCGCGTGCCATCCACGTGGCACCAAACTCACCCCGGCTACCAGGACAGAGGCCTCAGCCGAAGTCAAGCAGCTCCGGGCCGCTAGCGCCGAGCTCGGCTACCCCATGTGCCCATCTCAGCTGAGAGCTCCACCTCGGCTGAAGGAGCCGGGATGAAAGCCGAAGTAAGAAAGAACCTCCACTTGCGCCCCTCATCCCCCACGTCATCAGACACGTGGAGGACTAGGGGCGCGAGCTAGAGGGACAGATGCGACATCCAGCCGTTCACAATCTTCGCCAGATCCCTGACAGGGCGGCATCCAGCGGCTGAAGCCAAATCAGGGCAAGGCCCGAGGGCGGATCCGATGGTACCCATACCGCCAAAGGCGCCCAACACAATCTGGCCCAACAAGACGCGCATTTAATGCGATGTGGGCTGATCCGACTGGCATTAAATGCAGAGTGGGCTGGATTGGACCGCATTAATTACTTTGTGGGCTGATCATGACTTCCTAGTCGAGTCATGGGACCCACACCAAAATATCATCCAAAGATACGACCCAAGCCTCTATAAATAGAGCTTCATACCACATGCAAGGTACGCACAATTCAACCCACAGAGCCGTTACTCTGCCTCTCTTCTTCCTCTCCTTCCATTGTTCCAGTTCATTCACTGACTTTGGCATCGGAGAGCCTTGCGCCGCCCAGGCCAGGGTCCTCTGACTGTTTGCTCTTCTCTTTCAGGCTTTCGGACGGTACCTAATCCTCACCACCTTGGATAAGTCCTCTAAGGCACCCCAGTTATTGTGGGTCATTATTTTCTGCACCTACAATTGGCGCCGTCTGTGGGAAAGTAATATCCCAATCTTCCCAACCTTCCCAACCTTCTCAACCTCAATCTCCCAGAAGTCATGCCTCCGAAAGCTAGGAAGGGCGGAGAATCCTCGAGAGCAGCGCTCGAGCCGCCAGCACCATCAACAGACGTCCCTCCTCAGGGGCGGTCCCGAACGGTGCATGGCACATCTGCAGGCGAGGGCCGCTTAGGCTCGCAACTCTACGTCGAGGTCCCCCTCTAAGAGGGACTCGAGACCTCGCTTTCAGCAGACGAGGTCACGCCACCCCGACGCGACGAGCGTCGGCATGAGCGTCCCCGCAAAGATAAAGTCGTTGCTGTAGAAGAGACGCGCCGCGTTCAGCCTCCTGCCGCTGGAGGAGATGTCGCAGCTCAAAATGCTCTCCTCCAGAAGCAGGAGCGGTTAATCCGCGAGCTCCAGCAGCAACTGAGAGCAGCGCAAACTGCCTCGTTGAGGCAGGTCTCTGATCCTCAAGGAAAGAGGGGGGACGCCCCGAGCAGGGCAGCCCAGCCTCCTCATGAGGATCTGAGAAACCATTTGGACCACAAGCGAAGCCAGATCCATGACGAAGGCTCGAGCAACAGCCGAAGTCATCATAGCCGCGATGGCCGAACCCATAGCCATCGCAGCCCGAACCACTCCAAGCGAAAGCCAAGAGCGCAGACCCCAGAGAAGGACGACGAGCAGGAGCGATTCGACAAACGCGTCAGGTTGGCTCTTCAGCACAACCTGGACGTGCGGGACCAGAAACAAATCTGCGGCCATACTGACCTGGGGGCCTCGCCCTTCACGAGAGACACGAGCGCACCCCCTTGCCCAAAAAGTTCTCTGTCCCGCGGTTCGTCCCCTACGACAGACTGTCCGATCCATCCGCTCATCTCCGTCACTTCTCCCAGAAGATGTCCATCTGGGGAAACGAGGGCCACCTCAACTGCAAGTTCTCCTCCAGTTTGGGTGACCTCCCTCTGAAGTGGTTCTGCGCCCTCCCAGAGAAGTCAGTTTCGAGTTGGAAGGAGCTCCAGCTCTCCTTTCTAAAGAAGTTCCAAGCTTACAGCGTCATCCCCAAGACAGAGGGGGACCTTCTCGCCCTGAGAATGAAGCAGGGTGAGACCCTCGCCAAGTTCGCCCGACGATTCAGGGCGGTTTACAGCCAGGTCGAGGGCACTAGGGAGGAGATAGCAATCTACGCCTTCCAACATGCCCTGATCCCCGGCCACGACCTCCGGAAGGACTTGGTCGGAGATACCCCAGAGTCCATGCCAGCGCTAATGTCCCGGATAAAGCGCTTTGTCGCCCGGGAGGAAGACGAAATCCAGGCCTGGGAAGAGGACGAAAGACTGGATCCCGAGCAGAAGAGCAGCCAGCCTCGGCAGAGAGGCGGGAGGCCCTTTCAGAAGCAGGAGCCCAAGCAGGCCTGGGCCTCTAGTTCGGCGAAGCCTACGTCGTCCCGATCTGGGGGCACCTGGAGGCCCAGACCCCTCACCAGCGCTGGTCAGAGCGTCAATGTCGTCTTCAAGGAGCCGATATACCGTATCCTGAACAAGATAAAGACCAAGCCGTTCTTCAAGTGGCCTCCGCCCTTGAGGAGTGAGCCCACCTCCGGCAGCCGAAGCAAGTTCTACTGCTCCTACCACAAGGGTAACGGGCATAAGACCGAGGACTGCAAGTCTCTGCAGTGGTACCTGGAGAAGCTAGCCGGCGAAGGCCACATTCCAGAGTTCGTCAAGGCAGAAGATGCCGGCGGCAGCGAGGGTCGAGTTCACCAGAGCGCGGCTCGGGATCCAGACAGTGAGGATTCCGAAAAGATCATTAACGTGATCCATCTGGCGTCCTCAGTTCCCTCTCCCTCGTCTCGTGGAGGCTCGCGAGCGTCGCATGGGAAGGAGGTGATGAGAGCCGAGCTCGCACCGGCGTCCAAAAGAGCCCGCCGCGACCGACCCGCGATCTCGTTCTCAGATAAGGACCTAGAGGGAATCCAGCTTCCTCACAATGACCCCCTGCTCCTCACAATGAAGCTAAGGGACTTCACCGTGAAGAGGATCTTTGTCGACTCCGGCAGCTCTTCCGAGGTCCTCTACTACGAATGCTTCAAGAAAATGAATCTCTCGGAAGCAGACCTCACGGAGGTCCGTGCACCCCTGCTAGGGTTGTCCGCCACGCTAGTCTATCCCAAGGGTAGGATCACCTTGGAAACCCGAGTCGGCGGAGCCTCCGTGTTGGCCGACTTCCTGGTCGTGGACGCCCCTTCTCCCTACAACGTCATTTTGGGCAGAACGTGGCTCCACAAGTTGGAAGCGGTCCCTTCTTCCCTCCATCAGAAGCTGAAGTTCGTCCTCGAAAATAAGGAGGGCAAAATGGAAGTGGTCACAGTGGAGGGAGATTAGCAGCAAGCGAGGCAGTGCATGCTGGCCGCGGTCCCAGCAGTGAAAGAGCCAGAGCGCGTCAACCTCGCGAGTTCGAGAAAGGCCTAGATGAAATCGGCCGAGACCCCGAGAAGAAAAGCATTGAGGACCTGGCCGAGGTCAGGCTGAACTCGGCAGACCCAGATAGGTTCTTCCTGATCGGCACCCAGCTGCCAGACGAGGAGAGAGCCGAGCTCTCAAGGTTCCTGATGCAGAACGTCGATGTCTTTGCTTGGAGCCCGAGCGAAATGCCTGGGGTCGACCCCGAGGTCATGTGCCACAAGTTAAATGTGGACCCCAGCCACAAACCAGTAGTGCAGAGGGCCCGAAGGACAAGGCTGCAGCAGACAGACGCGGTCGTCGAAGAAGTCGACAAACAGCTGAAGGCAGGGGCCATCCGGGAAGTCCAGTACCCGGTCTGGCTGGCTAATACGGTGGTGGTTAAAAAGAAAACTGGTAAATGGAGGGTGTGCATGGACTTCACGGACTTGAACAGGGCCTGTCCTAAAGACAGTTTCCCCCTTCCAAAGATTGATCAACTGATCGACGCCACCGCTGGCCACGACCGAATGAGCTTCCTCGACGCCTACAGAGGCTACCACCAGATTCCGCTTCACGAGCCTGACGAGGAGAAAACGTCATTCATAACCCCCCGCGGCACTTACTGCTATAAGGTGATGGCCTCGGGCTAAAGAACGCAGGGGCGACCTATCAGCGCCTCGTGACAAAGATGTTCCAGGCTCAGCTCAGACGAACGGTAGAGGTGTACATCAATGACATGGTCGTCAAATCAGTGCACTCCAGCGACCACCTGGCGGATCTCGGCCAAGTCTTCGACGTCCTTCGCGCGTACAAGCTCAAGCTAAATGCTTCCAAGTGCGCCTTCGGCGTAGCCTCTGGAAAGTTCCTCGGCAGCTTGGTAACGCGGAGGGGGATAGAGGCCAATCCAGACCAGATCACCGCGATCCAGGGCATTCTGAGCCCCTCTTCCACAAAAGAAGTCCAGAAGCTCACAGGAATGGCTGCAGCACTCAATTGCTTCATTAGCCGATCATCAGATAAGTGCAGGCCTTTCTTTCAGCTTCTAAAGAAAAATTTAAAATTCCAGTGTGTAAGATCCCGACCCCAGTTCTTTTGTTTAGTATTGTTTTAATCATGGTTTAGCTTTTAAACGAGATTTGAGTTGGTTTGACCTTGTTTTTGAGTTTGACTAGATTTTTCCTTAGTCCTTGAGATTTTGTAGACCGTTGACTTTGGTTTGACCCGGTTTATACGATATGTATTTTTTTATGAGAAATTACTTCTAATTTCTAAAAATTCTGAATTTGGTGTATTTTGACTCCTTTTATGAAATTTAACAACTTTCATGTTTTGATCATTTTGATTTGATACTCAGAAATCACGTTTTTCGAGGAAAATGGGCAAAAAAGACATTTTCACTAAATCTGTCCATGAATTTCGAAAATTTCAGAAATTGGGGAAAATATACTTTTTGGAAAGTAGAATTTTTGCTGATCATTTTTGTCTTCTTCGTCGTTTTCGTTCGGGACCCACAATTGCTAGTTTTGACCCTTGTAAGTTTGGGGCCCATGGGGCCCAGCCCATTTAGTCTTTATAAAGCCATGGGGCTCTTCTTCTCTTCCCCATTCTCTCATTTCCTGCAACAAGAGAGGGGTTAGGGTTTCTCCCAGCCCCCTTTCTCTCTCCTCATGTATCCCTTCTTCTTTGATGCTAAATGGAGATTTGAGCTTCCCATTTTCTTCTCCTCTCTCCAAGCTTTCCATAGATGTCTTTTGCAAGAGATTTGGGCTAGGAGAGACCACCTTTCCATGCATTTCTTCTTGGTTTGAGCTTTTATAAGGTGAGCAATGGATTTCTTTCTCCAAATCTTGGTTTTCCAAACCATTTTGAAGGGTTTTGTCATTTATGCAATGGGTTTTCATGGAGATTTACAATGGATTGGTTTTCTAGGGTTTCTTTTGAGCTATTTTGGGGATTTTGTGATCTTGGAGCTTGAGGCATTAGAGCTTTGTTTGTGGAGTAATATTGCTCCCATCTTGACTTAAGGCAAGTGGATTTCCAATTAATATGATGGGTTCTCTCATTTGGTTCTATTTTTATGATTTTTTTCTTCTTATGGGCTAATCTTCTTTGATTTATGGATCTACTTTGATGGAATGGACCATTGTTACATTGATTTCAATATATGTTATTGTTTACAATGCATGGGAAGTTTGCTTTCATTTTGGTTTTTTTTGAAAAATTTGGACTTCTTGTGTTAAAGGTAAGTGTTCATGGGAATGGAGAAAAATTTGATTTAAAAAGTGTTGTGTTTGGTTAATTAGAATGATTTAGGAATGGTGATTTGATGATTTGTGAAGGTCATGGAAGGGCCCAAGTTAATGTGAAAATGAGTATGGAAGAAAGAGGGGGAAAAAATCAGAAAAAAGCTCAAAAGAGTGCAAATTCTGCACTCAACCCGGACTGGGACAGAGCCCAGTCCGCTCGAGCGACCCAGTGGGCCGCTCGAGCGGACCAGGTTCTGTCTGGGATTCGCTCGAGCGGACCCTGGGTCGCTCGAGCGAGGCCCAGTTCTGCCTGGGGCCTGGTTCAGGTCCGAAACTGGGTCGGTTTCAAGGATTTTTTGGGCCCGTTTAAGAACAGTTTTTGGGCCTGTTTTTGGGGTTTCTTTGGGCCTGTTTTGTGGGCCATTCAAGGTTGTTTTTGGGCTGTTTTAAAACTGTTTTGTGGGCCTGATTCAAGATCAACTTCTGGGCTATTTTGAGACCTAAGATTGGGCTGTTTTATGGCCTGAATTTCGGGCTACTTTAAGGACTGTTTTATGGGCCTGTTCAGGTTAGTTTTGGGTTCTTTTAAAAATCAGTTTTGAGGGCCATTCAAGGTCTAGTTTGGGTTCTTCTAAAAATCAGTTTTGTGGGCCATTAAAGGTCTAGTTTGGGTTGTTCAAAAAATCAATTTTGTGGGCCATTCAAAGTTTAGTTTTGGGCTGTTTTGAAACTTGTTTGTGGGCCATTCAAGGTTTAGTTATGAACTAATTTCAAGGTCTGTTTGGGCCGGATTTAAAGGACTGTTTTGGGTTTGGTTCAAGGCCAGTTATGGGCCTGTTTTAAAGAGATTTGGGATTATTTGTGATACTTGGAATTTGTGAAATGGGAATGGGATCATTGTGGAAATGAGTGTATGTGGAATTACCCGGGAATCGTTTGAGTCTCAATGCGCACCTTCTCATTTAAATATTGTGGATTTTCATTGGCATCAAACACACTCTCTATCAATCAATGTTTAAAGGTTAAATGTGCATTGAGATGGCTCCTTGGTAAGTCATTAAGTCATTCTCCACTGTCCATTCCATTTCAAGTCAGAAAAATGTATTTGTAATTGTATTTGTATTTGTTTTCTTTGGTGAACTAATTTAAATAGCATCGATGATTTGTTATAAAATCATGTGGTTTTCCACGTTCGAAAGGATTGACCGTATGATTTTATACAAATCACCTTGATACGTATTTGAACGGTTTACCAGAGATATTCGTATGTTTTCTCCGATTCGATTTGAAAAGAGATTGGAGTATGTTCGTCACATTCGGGATTTCTTCGATAAGACTATTGTTTTGACAACACTAGTATTTGAAAATAAAAACCTCGAGGCAAGACGGGGCCAGAGCTATGTGGTGCGAGCCCATGAGCCAAAGAGGCTATGACTTCGAAAATAAAACCCCGAGGCAAGACGGGGCCAGAGCTATGTGGTGTGAGCCCCTGAGCCAAAGGGATTAGTATTATGTTAGATTTGTATCGGTTTGAGTTTGAAAACTAAAGGCACCACTAGGCTTAGGTCACCTTGTCGGGCTGATCACCCGGCTTGGATCTTTAATTCGTCCGCCAGCTGCAGCTTGGATTCTGTCTGTACCGACCATGGCAACGGTTTTATCTGCCGGTCCCATTTGTATGGCTACGGTTCTGATCCTATTTTTAGTACCACGTTCAGTGGCTACGCTCTGTCTGCTCTTATTACTTCGGTAATAGGAGGATTTAGCTATTTGTGGTCGCCAAGGTTTTATCTGCACATTACTTTAGTTTATGATTCTTGTCGGTTATAGTTTTTATGCTTTGATTTGTTTAATGTTTACGATATCGATCTTTACACTACAAGAGAGGAGACTTTTTGCGACGCTTAAAAGCGTAGCAATAGATAACCTAACCGTTGCAAATGGTCTTCTGCAACGGTTTTGAAAGCGTCGATGTGACGTTGCAGTTGATGCCGACGCAAAAGATAAGAAACAACGCTTAAAAGCGTAGCAAAAGGTATACCCATCAGCTACGGATTTAAGCGTTGTTAATGAAATTAATAGCGTCGCTAGATATATATATATATTTTTTAATTTAAAATTATCACCGACGCTTTTAAACGGTTGCAAAAGGTGTACTAACTGCAACGTTTTTAGTTTTTGTCGCAGATAGTCTGTTTTTGCTACGGTTTAAAAGCGTTGCTAAAGGGCTATTTGTTGCAACACTTGTAAAGGTTGTAAAAGAACCATTTTTAAATATAATGCAAGACGTATTTGCAACGCTTGTAAGGGTTGTAAAAGAAAATTTGGAAGTATAATACAACTCATTTGCAACGCTTGTAATGGTTGTAAAAGAACCATTTGCACATATAATACAACACGTATTTGCAACGCTTGTAAGGGTTGTAAAAGAGCCATTTGCTAGTATAATACAACACGTATTTGCAACGCTTGTAAGGGTTGTAAAAAAACCATTTGGAAGTATAATACAACACGTATTTGCAACGCTTTAAAAAACATAGTAATAACTCTTTTACAGTTGCAACCTTTTGAATATGTTGCAGAAAAAATTTTATTTTTCCCCATCTAAATTGGACTTTTTATACATTGATATAGCATTATCATTGACCTAAAGAAACTTTGCACACTCAAAAACATTTAACTAACAAAAAATTAAATTTCATAGGTTCTAAATGTAAAAAAGTACAATTAATTGTCACAGTATCCAAAAAAAAATTACATAGCCTTCCAAGTTGTCATCCTTTCTAATCTTACAAAACATCATTCAAAATTTAAGGGATAAGTCTATTGCGTTTATGATCATCTTCCATCCTTTTCAACCCCAAGAGTTTATCTTTGCAACGTACTCATGATGTAGAACCATTCTGCAATTCCAAAAAAAAAAAAAAAGTTTGTTAGAATAAATGGTTAGAGAACCAGCTGAGGAAGTGAAGGGATAGACACTTGTGTGCCATGACAGACAAATAAATCAATCAGTATAAACAGATAAGATGCAAACTGTCATGCAGGCTAAACATATAGCAGTCTTAACCTGAACTAATTTCATTAATCTGTAGATGATACTATTGATGAAGGAGAAATAAGGAAACGGATGAAACTCAGTTCACAAGATGTAACATTGAGAAAGTAATTACTCTAATTTAACAAGTAACAACACAGGACATTTCACAGGAGCACAATCAAATAAGCAAATCCTCACAATTGGAAATTCAAGACTAGGCACCAAAACATTGATTAATCTTAGAACTCCTAGGAATTCAACTACAAAAAATAAACAGGCCATTGAGTACAATAATATAATATACAAGTGTAGAGTAGCCCAAAACCTGAATTAGCCCAACAAAGCACACCAGAATTCAAATTCAAATTAAGACAATTGAATTCAGATGGAGTCACAGCCCAAGTTGCACGTTATAAACGCCCCAGTTAAGATGAGCTAGCAAGTAGCCCTGCCAGAGGCCCTCAGCACAATGCCAGATATACAGCTACATAGCTAGTCCACTGAACTGCATCAGGACTAGTGAATACAGATGAGGCTTTTACAGTTTGTTCCATCCACCTCTAAGCTCAACTCCAAGTGCAGGAACAACTGTGATTTCTGGATTTAGTGCAGACTTTAGGCCTAAAAGTCAGGGCTAAGCTTGATTATAGGCCAAGAACATGGTCAGTACATACCTAGGCTGAGAAGGGCCCATGCGGCCAACAATATAAAAGATGTCAGCACAAAAGATTCGGATTAAAACAAGCAGTGGTGGGAGAAACCATATTTGGTTTAAAGAGGCTGGGCAACGTTGAAACCGGTGTTCAGAATCTCAGAGAATCGACTCGGTCATCAAGTAAGCTCAGTCAAATCTTAAAGTGCACAAACTCAGTCAGCACCATTCTACAAGACTGATTCAGGAGTTTTTAAACATTGGTTAGGACCTTTGACAGAACTGTTCATTCATTTCTGCTATGTGCTATGTAATTAAGGTGTGAAATGTAATAACTATGGATCAGAACTGAAACAAATTACAGAAAATGTAACTAAGAAATGATGAATTCATGATCGAAAACGCACTTTAAATAAATTTCCTCCAGACAAGACAGGACAATAAACATGTTCAGAAAACTTAGAACCTACCACTGATCATAGTGGGAGAGTTATTTTCACAATTTCTTCAAGACAGAAAGAAGCAAAAGGAAGAGCAGAAGCCTAAACCCTTAAACCCTAAACGTCTCAAGATATTTTCACAATTGCCTTTTGAAGAATCTATTTCTTCAACACAGAAAGACTGAAAGAAACAAAATTGATTCTTGAAACTCTATATATTCATCAGCAGTAGATTCATGATAAGAAGATTCTCAAAAGGAACATGTACACTGATCAAGAAAAATGCAAAATGAAGAAAATTGTAGTGAGTTTCTGAAATCAAGAATCTCAAAAATGACATAATTACAGTACTCTACTAATTAAGAGAAGATTTCAACGATCATCATCATCCAAACTGCTAAAACATAATAAAAAAACCATCTTTTTTTCTTAGAATGCCTCAAGCAAAACAGAAAGAAGTCTGGGTTCATCACTAATCAGTTGAAAAAGAAAGATAAAACTTAACTAAGGTTTCAGTTTAGTAGATTTCAGTTCCAATATCAATCTGGAAACCTGCTTCCTATGCCTTTCTTCAAGATTAAAATTCCTGATGCTTGATCTTGTAGGAGTTACATTATCTCGGACATTGAAAATGAAATTCAAACTGAACGAATTGTTGTGTTAAAAGATAGAACTAATTTTGCAAATTGTTCTTGTGAAATGTTAGAGTTTGAGGGAATTCCATGTTCACACATTCTTAGTGTTTTGAGGCAAGAGAAAGTTTACACGTTGCCTGAAAGGTTCATATTGCAGAGATGGTCTCGAAACGGAAGAGTTGAATCTGATGAGGGTGATGTCATCGTTGATGTACAAGATTTGTGTGGCGACACATTGGTTGGAAGGCATGGTGATTTATCATATCTTGTAGTACACCTTGTTGATGAGGGTTGTATGTCAGCAAAGGCGTATCAGCATGAAAGAAATGGGATTTTACAGCTTAAATTAAAGAGAATGCCGTCAAATAAATGAATACGAAGTAATTGGGGTGCATGATTACTGGAAAAAAGGGAAGGTGGTTTCTGATGTGGTTCAATATTATCCCCCAGCGCATGCTAACACAAAAGGCCGGTCAAAGAGTCTTAAATCCTCTAAGGAGAAGGCAAAAAAGGAAAAAATGACTATATCACGGGTGTAACAGGCGTGGTGTATCCCATCATCGATGTAATTGTCCTACTCTATTAAAAAGGTAGCGTATAGAATTCTTTGTATTTCTAATTTCCTTAACTTGTCACCTATTTGTAACTTCTTTCAATAATTCAATTACTAAATGGTTGTGGTAGTATTAAGTACTAAAGTTATCTGTGCTTTTTCCCCCTTCGTTTGGGATTTGCGTAGCCACTATGTGGCCTCCTGTGTTCTTCCCTAATAAGGGACATGGGCATGGCTAATATGTTTAAGTTGGGCAGAAGCAGTGCTCTATGTTTAAGCTGTTGGGTAATTTCCTTGGTGCATGTTTTGTGAGTGTTATAGCCTTAAACTGTCCTTAATTGCATTCAATTTCTATGCAGGAAAGTGCTTGTGGAGCAGGGTTCCTTCAAGAGAAACAGAGAACAATTTGTTTATAGTTCCACTGTGAGCTCTACTGGATCCATCATAATCTTTGCAGTAACCATGAACGTGCTTTAGTGTTCTTCTATTTCATTTCAAACTAGAATCAGATTGTGCAGTTTTCACTTTTTGAAGAAAACGACAGTGTTTCTTCTTGCACTTTTCTTGAATCCTGCAAAAGCAAAACATCAATGACAACATGGGACCATTTAGTCTAATCCCAGTCAGCACCCTATGGAAACTGTCAAGTCATGCCATTGCCATTACTTACTGAGTTGCGATGACTTGATTGATTCATCTTTTGATTCAAATGAGTTAAATGCAACTTGGTTGAGTCTTATTAGTTTTGGTGGTGACCAAGTGGGATTTTATCCCATGCATAGAGTTTGTTTATCTTCCTCGAAGTTAATGACAGCTAGGTGCTTGCTTGTTCTATGGCATGATTTCATCTGAAAATGCTTTTGCAAGGGCGCCGACTTTTACCATTGGGTTTCCCTCTTTAATATATCTGAAATTCGATTCTAATGAAGTAACAGGCTCACAATTTCTGTTCCTTACTATTATTCTTCTTTAGGTAATTTCTGCTTTCATGTAAATTTCATTCCTTTTGTTTTCTTTATTCCATTTTTTTTTTTCATTTTCAATGATAAAATTTGAGTCTCAACTTTCAAGCGAGTGGCTCATAGTTATGTGGTTGTACATTTACTCTCTTATGCAATCCTACGCTGCAATGGGAGTTGTGTTGTAGATATTACTCAGAGATTTGATGGTGTTGCAGTATTTCTCTTACTCCGATGAGTTTATGTTGCTAAGTATTTTTCATGGGGGATGGAAACAAAGTTTGTCTTTTAGATAGTGAATTGATGGCTACCTAACTACTGTTTCATACAAAGGATAGCAGCAAGCACAAGTTATATCAGAGCATCAGTAAAAGTTATCTATTGCATTAACCTATGAAGGAAGAGTTTAATGAGGTAAAACCAGAGCAAGTCAAATCTCAACTGTGAGTTCCCTGTCTTCCCATTTAGCGTCTCAAAACATGTTTGACCTATAAATAGAAATGCCAGATTTTACAAGGCCCCCAACCAACAAAATCATCAAATGCATCCAACATTGCTTCTAGGCATTTGGTTCTGTCCAAGAATGTCACCGCTGGAGAACAGAATATGTGACTCTTGAAAGCAGACTACAGATGCAAAAACCAGAGGGAAGACGAGGAGAGGGGAAAACATAATTAAGACATATACCTGAGAATCTGATGGAGGCAAAATACGGTAACACTGCTCAGAGAAATTCGACACTGGCTCAGAGGCAAGATCAGTGATGGGTTTGATGAGAAGTAACAGGGTTATCCCATATACAGTAACTTATAGCACTCTACTCCATGGGTATTGAAATGATGGGAAAGAAAGTTGCTCCAGATCCCGTTATCTATAACATTTTTATACATGGATTCTGTAAACACGGGAAAATATCATATGCATTCCGGGTTTTGAAGGACATGGAGAAAAGTTGCAATCCTACTACCAGAACTTACAATTTGTTGATCCAGGGATTGAGTAGTAAACAGCAGATTGACAGGATCCATGACTTGATAAATGAGATGCAACAGAAAGGTGTTTGTCCTGACATCTTTACTTATAACAGTCTAATTAGCGGAAAAGATGATGGATATGGCCACTCATCGTGAGGAATCAAATCATATGGTGGCAAAGAGGAGATACAGTGATGGATATGGCCACTCTTACATTTGCAACTTAATATATTCTCCTTATCTGTACTCTATAATAAAGATAAAGATAATAAAGATAAAGATAAACACATACCACAGAAAAGTTGGCCCCAATGTGCGCCATGAGAAAGTTCAATTTAGCTTCAGAAGCTGCTTTCCAATTCTGTAACTCCTGAACCTCGTCTCTCAGCTCTTGTGCTTGTCTCCCATGCTCCTCAGCTTGTCTCTCAGCTGCCTCAGCTCTCCTCCTAAGTTCCTCAACCTCTGGATAACAGTAAGAGGAGGAGGAGGATGACATTGGGTCCACGCCGTGACCTAGACCAACGATGTAACCTGGTTTTGTACCTAAGACTTTATTAGCAATGTCATCCTCAGTCATGGGGGTAGAACCTTCTTCTAGGGACTCGGCCTGCATCTTCAACATCTTATCCTGTAATTATAAACAGAGGCAGATATCAAACAAAAAAAATATTTTGGACGACAAATTCTAATTACAGCCAAGAAAAAAGATGAAAGAAAACTTGATCCTCACATAATTTTCTTCAGCAACGGAGCCACTCCAGCCTTTGCCCGGATTATAATACATCATGCGATAAAATTCAATTCTGCCGGGCTCTTGTTGAGTTTGTGCATTACGCTGTAACAGGTTCAATCCCAAAAATGTTTATTGTCGGCCATGCCAATTCTAAATTCCCATTTAAAGATATACTTATATATTTAAATAGCATTGTCAAACATAAGCTACTAATTCCTAATACAGATGAGAACAAGCTACATAGCAAAGTACCTAGAACATGACAATAGAAGCATATCTGTAAATCATTTCTCACAAAGGCATCAAAGCATCTTGCCACATTTAATGCCACATCAAAGCATCAGATACATTAGATTTGCAAGCATTCATTTCAAGTCCAAAGTATACATCAAATTCATAACCTTAGATTAAAAGCTGAATGAATTATAATTATGGGCAACTATGACACAACTTGACAATTGACTATCAAATTGACTATCAAATTGAATACGCTTGACAATTGACATAGGATCACATAACAAAGTACAGAAATATGAGATAACACACGAAAAATCCAATAATGAATATCCAAGATCATACTCAAATCTAAATATATATCGGACACGGAAATTTATAAACATTTATAATACCTTATCATATCGATGATTCAAAAACGATCTTGAACCGCCACGGTGTTGAACTTTTTTCTTGGCACGAATGGCCTTGTTTACCGTGCTAAGTTTCTGCACTAGAATTTTGTTAGTTATAAGCTAGTACAATAGTACACAAATACGAAGTTTGAATAATAACATTTTTTTACCTTGAACTTGTCTGTTTCAAACCAATCACAAAGTCGTTCCCAGTCCTCTTGTGCGACGTTGACATATGGCTTCCGTCTGCGTTGATCATTAGAAAGAGACTTGTAGTAAACGTGCAACCTGCACCTGAACTCTTTGAGGCGCTGCCCTAAGTATTTATTGATAGCCCTTTCGACATGCGGGAGATGCATATCAATGTCAAAGCTCTTCTGCAAATAAGTTTTGTAATGAAATGTTAAGAAGAATTCGACTCCATAAATATTAAATCAACTAAAGAAAAAAATTTTTATTACTAAAATATGTTCGTGCATCGTTTGAACTTTAGATTTGTATTCCTTCTTCACCTTTCTCCAATTATAAAGTGACAGAGGTGCATATTCGCGGCAAATTATGCCAACTTCAGAAGCAAATTGCTGACTCCAATCTCCTACAGGTTTTGACTTACCTGCTGGTATCTCAATCCTAGGTTTTTGACCTCGCCTTGCTATATGGTTAATGAGAGTGTTGTTCTTTGCCTTGCCTCTTTTTTTAACTGATGATGTCGAACCTATTTTACAATTAACAATAGCACAAATTAACAGCTGGTTAGACACTTTTACTTGATCCCTTTTTACCAACCCATTAATAATGTCATCAAACTATTGGACTTACTAGGAGTAGATGCATTAGCTGATTGTGCAGAAGAGTTGGGAACAGATGAAGGCACTGTACTAGAACTTACGGACCGTCCATCTGATGCCATGTCTATACACAAATTATTCAATTCACAACATGAATAAACAAAGACTGAGTGAGAATATACCAAAGTTGCAATTGTACACAACTGATGAAATTTATAGAGAGACTGGACTGAAATCAAAATGTAAATGTTAGATATACTATCTTACCACGAAGAAGCACAACATCTGATTGTGTGTTTGGCATAGGCAGGGGCTGCATTTGAGAAGTACTTCTAGTAGTTCGTCTACCTGGACCCATGACTGCACAAGAAAATAAACATTTGACAACATAAACTTAACAAACTCTCATTGAGCATAAATCACTTTTTGAATTGTAGTGCAGACAAAAGTTTAATAATGTAAATATAAACAAGTAAAATGAAAGTCAATACTCAGTATCATGATTAGGAAGGAATTAAATTACACAATATTTATGATGCTATCACTCATGGATAATTAAAATTACCTTTTACATGACCAATCAATCTATGTCAGTATCATCATCACTTGATACAACATTCTCTTCTTCATAACTACAATAATCTATCATTGCATCGTCTTCTTCATCAATTTCATCATCATTAATGAACGGATCCTCTGTTTGTACTCTACCCATATTAGTTAGTACCACATGTGCATCAACTTCGCTTGGGTTCAAATCTTCCCTACTCAGGTGTAGGGTTGCAAGTTCTTCATTCTGAATATTATCACCGTTAAGTTCCTCAAGTGTGTGATCATGTTCAACAATGCCATTCACAGCGACATGCTCCTCTTGTTGAAATGCCTCAACACCATGCTCTACTACAATTTCTTCCTCCTTCTCTGAAATATCATATACATTTCTTGGCTTTATATTCTGCACAACTTGCCAACTACCACGCAATTTAGTATCGCTCACATAAAAGACTTGACCTGCTTGACCAGCAAGCACAAATCGATCATCTTTGTACCAAGTTTGGGAGATATTAACACTAGTCACATGGCCATCTGTTTGAATAACCGTCCTTCTACTACCAACATCATACCAATCACATTGAAAAAGATAAACTCGATTGGAATTTAAGTAGTTTAAGACTATGACATCGGTTAAAACACCAAAGAAATCAATCTCTTTTGATTGGTGACACCCTTGCACAACGACACCACTATTTTGAGTACGGAGATTTACTTCCTTCTCCTTTGTGTGAAACCTAATCCCATTAACGATGCAACCATTATATCGAATGACACGGTGATCAGGCCCGCAAGCTAATGAATATAAATCATTGGTCGCTTCAGGAGATTTCTGGGATCGCAATTCTTGCATCTACGAGAAAAGTGTACAAAATCAATAGAAAATACAATATAATTAAGACTTACAAGTACCTTTACTTTTGGGTCCCTAAGAAAACTTACACGTTGTTCAAACCATTCAGCAAAATACATTTCTTGCCTCTCTTCCAAATTATTTGGACTTTGCCTTTTAAGCTCAGTCAGGTGTTGTCTACATAAAGAAAATATATATTTATTGAATCTTAGTATAAATAAGTTAGAAATATATATATATTGAATCTTAGTACATATGGTTGCACTCACTCGAGATATGGCAATACTTCTTCTGAATTATTCAGCACATAATAACGAGCCTTGTTATGGTCTTTTAGATTCAAGCTGACAACTTTAGAAGCTCCTAATGGTCGCACATTCTGTGAAAAAACATGCAACCTAGTAGGTTGTTCCTCCTGACCACCATCAAAATTTCGCTCTTCACGATTGAAGCGTGTTTCAATTCCTTGGAGATACATGGAACAAAATGTCAGGCATTCGTTATCAATGTATGCTTCAGCAATTGAACCTTCTGGACGTGCCTTGTTACGAACATATTGTTTCAAAGTGTGCAAAAACCTGTTCAAAGGTTTATAATTATTGTAGGCAAAACAAAGTACAACTTTAAATTTTTAAATGCATATACATGTTACCTTTCAATGGGATACATCCACCGATATTGCACAGGTCCACCAAGAATTGCCTCTTGTGGCAAATGAACAGCCAAATGAACCATTACATCAAAAAATGAAGGCGGAAATATCTGTTCAAGTTTACAAAGTATCACAGCAATGTCTTTCTCCATATTCTCTAGCACTTCCAACCTTAATGTCCTCGAACACAACTCTTGGAAGAAGAACCCAGCTCAATCAATGCAATGGATACATCACTGGATAAGAAACCACGCATGGCAACTGGGAGAAGCCGTTGTAAAAGTACATGGCAGTCATGGCTTTTCATTCCTGATATTCTACCATCATTGACATTTACACACCGAGAAATATTAGATGCAAAGCCATCTGGAAACTTTACAGATTTCAACCATTCGCAAAATGCCTTTTTCTCGGTCGATGACAATGTATAGCATGCAGATGGTATGATAAACTTATCACCCCTTGGAATTAGATGCAAATCTTTTCTTATACCCAATTCTTCCAAATCTAATCGAGCTTGCATTGAATCTTTTGTTTTACCATCAATACCCATCATAGTTCCTAAAATGCTCTCACAAATGTTCTTTTCAATATGCATCACATCAAGGTTGTGACGTAGCTTCAGTGTTCGCCAATACGGTAATTCAAAAAATATACTCCTCTTTGACCAATTCAACTCAATCTGCGTGCGCTTCCTTTTCTTGTTATTCGGATTCTTCCCAAATTTCCGTACTTCAACCAGTTCAAGTTGTGATAACACATCATCCCCAGACAAATCCTTTGGTTTTGGCCTGTTCTCAACCTTCCCATCAAATAAGTTCTTACCACGACTCCGCCAAGAATGTCGTGAGTGCAAAAAACGACGATTGGCCATATAACATAACTTGTGGCAGTTCTTTAGATACATAGAAACTGTGTCTTTGTTACAATTTGGACATGCCATTTTGCCTTTGGTGCTCCATCCAGACAAGTTAGCAAATGCAGGAAAGTCATTAATAGTCCACAATAATGCAGTGTGCAGCTGAAATGTTTGCTTGGTAACAACATCATATGTCTCCACGCCATTCTCCCACAAATCTTTTAATTCATTTATCAATGGTCGTAAATACACATCAATGTCATTTCCCGGTGATTTAGGACCAGGAATAAGTAGTGACATGAAGATGAAAGGATCCTTCATACATTTCCATGGTGGCAAGTTATAAGGCATAAGCATTACTGGCCACATGCTGTACATGGTACTCATGTCACCAAAAGGGTTGAACCCATCGCTTGCAAGGCCTAGGCGGATATTGCGAGGTTCATTTGAAAACCACTCATTCTCTTTGTCAAAGTCTTCCCAGACTTTAGAATCAGCTGGGTGCCTAAATACATTTTCCTCCCTAACTCGCTTCTCTTTGTGCCACCTCATATCTACAGCAGTCATCCTTGACATAAACAACCTTTGAAGTCTTGGTTTAAGTGGAAAGTATCGTAAAACTTTTTGTGGTATTTTCTTAAACTTGCCTTCAACAACTTTGTACCTCGGCTCTCCACATTCCGGACAACTTCGAAGATCTTCGTTGTCTTTCCCCCAGAAAAGTGCACAATCATACTTGCATGCATGTATTGCAATATAACCAAGCCCTAACTCTCGCATTAATGTCTTCGCCTCATGATAGGACTTTGGTAGTGTCTCACCATCAGGCAATGCCGCTTTAATCAGTTGAAGAATCATATCAAATGATTTGTTACTCCAACGATTAATTACCTTCACATGAAACAACTTCACAAGATAATCTAATTTTGAGAATTTTTTGCAGCCTGGATACAAAGGTTGCCGCGATTCATTCATGAGTTTCTCAAACAAAGTAGCATTTCCTTCTCTCCTATTAAGACCAGTAAATGTTTCTGCTTCTGTGGATGTAAAATTAGCTGCATCTCCATATTGCATGTCTGGCATTGGATTATCCATCCGAGTAGGTGCCCCTAAATCTTGAAGTAAATCATGCACCCCATCAAAAACAACCCCTTTATCAGCACCAATATCATCGTCATCATCATCATCAGACAATTCTTCATATTCTTCACCATGATGTACCCATCGAGTGTAATGCTTGTCCATCCCATTGTCAAGCAAATGATCTTTTACTTCGTTGATTTGCTTATAATACCTATTATTGCAAATCTTACATGGACAACGAATCCTACCCGCGAGGTCAATATGATTACCAGCAAGGGCAATGAAATCCTCAATACCTTCAGTATATCGAGTGCCGAAACGATCTGGCAGATTCATCCAACTCTTATCCATCTATATGTGCAATTCTATGCAATTTAAATCAAAAAAATATGTCAATTGCAAAGGCAAATATTGCAATTTCACGACATTTGGAATGATAGGAAAAGGAAAAAGAAACAATTGTACAAAATCGCAAACAGACAGAAGAACAAGTTAACTTCTAATATGAAGCTATAACTAGGAAAAAAACAAATGGAATACCCAAAACTATAAGCATATAACACCAATAAACTCCCTATAATCCACAAGAAGTCCGATGAAAACTACAGACTATTTCAAAATGAGATTCAATGAGAATGGAGTACTAAAGTGTAAGGTATGTCTACAAAAAATGACTATCGAAAAACTAAAAAAAAATTAATTCAATGTGTAACTCTAATTAGAGTTAGTCTCACTTTAAAATTGATCGTCTGTAAACATGGGATTTAAGTTTGATTTTTATTTTAACCATTTGTTTTACACCTGCCAAATCTGATGGTGGATCCGATTTTTATTGAACTAAGATCTGGCCCAAAACTAATATATGCACTAATTTTGAGTGGCATGAATCTTATATGCAGGCCCTGCAGAGAGATTTCTAGCATTCACACAGACAAAATAGTTCAAAAAAACTGGCCAAATTCCCACCTAAATGGAAGACCAGCCACTCTCAGACATTTCAGAAAATTGGATACTATTGCTGCATCCGTGCAATTAGTTGTATGAAAAGAGACATCATTTAAAAAAAAATTATATATATATATATTATTACCATTCAAACCATCACTCTCTTGTCCCAGATAAATAACGGCCATTAATGACTTGCTAACTTCACAATCCATTCAGGAAGTGAAAAATCATAGGGCTTAGGGCTTATTGAGCAGCATCACAAGTATCGATAAAAATAAATTCAGAAAATATCATCATCATCAAAGCATTGTCCCAACTATATTGCAATTTATATCAATGATTAAATATATATATATATTTCAAAATTAACAAAAGGTTAATTTCTTGATAATATTATTTGAAAATGTCACAAAAATGATAAATCACAATAACAACAGAATAAACTAGTAAAAGTTATATAAACATCAAAATTTAACAAAAAACTTAGAATTAGTTTAAATTTTAATTTATCTTTATTAAAAATAATTATTTTGCACCGGAAAAATCAAAACCCTCCAAATCTGAAAAATATTTCTAAATGATAATTTCCCAAAATGATGTTTGTGATGATGTTTCTGAGTAGCTTGGTTTTTAGACTGATTGATCCATCATATATTATAAATAATACAAAGATCTCCATCATACAGAACCACTCACTTAAAATGCTGCCATCACCAGTGTAACATATTCACTTACCCACCGACATGGATACTTAAACAGCAGAAAGAGAAAAAACAAATCTCACCTGTAAAACCCATTGGAGTTGTTGGATATTTAACTTATAACAAGAGGAAATCTATAACCCCAGAAGTCTCTCACTGGGTAAGGAAGGCACAAGCAGAAGGAAGAAAATTTTAGAAGCACAAGTGCAAGCAATAACCACAAATACTACACCAATCACATTTTTTCTATGCAAATAAACAGGCCCTTACCGAGGAAACAAAATATGGAAACTGAATAAGGGGAATCCATGATGTGTTTAGGTCCTGCTGAAGCACCATCACAGATGGCCCCCAGTCACACTTGCCACCATACTTAACACCTTTAGTCATATAGTGGGCCACACTAAGTGGGTTGGATTAGCATTGTTGTCGTACCCGTTTAGTTTTAATCTTTCTCTTGTACTAAGGGCCGGTTGGGATACATGCACAAAATAATATTTTCAGATTTAAATAGTAGCAAAATTAAATATTATAGAATATAATAGTGCATTAATATTATAATATTGTAACATTATCGTTGTTTGGCATTTTCTCTAGAATGGAACATATTTTAAACCGAACTGTTTGATAGCTGCTTAAGATTATAATATATGCTAAAACAAACTCATCATATATTTAGAGTCAAATAAATAATGATATGCAAATTTATAGTTTTTATCAAAGTTCATAACAAAAGAAATCATGTGGCTATGATTTTAGGAGGATTATAATAATTCTCTGAGACACAGGATTTCGATTATCTTAACATGGGTGTTATCAATCACTGAACAAGTGTAAAATACAACTTTGGTATAGCAGTACAACAAACATGGGAAAAGTAACAACTAACAAGTACCAATTCAAATCTATGTACTCCTCAACCCACCTAGCTTTTGCAATACAGGGAAGCAATAAAATAACATAGAATCAACCACTCCTATATGAATCTATCACTCAATCTAGTTGAGGCAAAAGCAAGAGAAGTTGTCAAGTTGGAGCTGGAAGCAACCTGGGCTCACATGTGCACCCCACTTATTATACACTCGTTGAAAATCTTTGAGGATCATTTGATTCCAATTGGGGCCACTACTAGATATATATAATTATGTCAGTGGAATTTTGAGTTTATGAGAGAGCATCTTTTCAAAAAGGACTGAATGAAAATATGTTTTCAGAATTTTGATACCGCTCTTTTCACAATATTATGAAAACATGAAGAATTTTGAGTTTATGATACCACACCACGCAGCAACTCACAATATCTTTTCAGAAAATTTTCAATCCAAGCTCTGTTAAAGTCTTCTACAAACATATTATGAGAGTACATCTTTTCAAAAAGGACTGAATCAGAAATTTCGTCAGCCTCTAGGAACCGGCATTGATATAGGATTCTTGGAATTGAAAAGTGGGCAAGAATAGAGTTTGGTGATGACGACCCGGGAAAAGAGTGTGTCATTTGCTTGTCCGAGCCCAAGGATACCTCTTTGTTTCCTTGTAGACATGTGTATCACAAACTTTTACTTTGCTAAGGAAGGGGTCAGTTGCATGCCTACCTTTCTTCCATGGCACCAGATTTCAAGTAAAGTAATGATTTTAAATCTACAATGGCCCATTTGTAGAAATCACAGCATGCACTTACAATGCCGCGTGGATTATAGCATAAACTTCAATCAGTAAAAGTAGCAGAAGATATCAACAGAAACCACGATTTTTTACAAGCGTGGAATAGAATCAGTGTGTACCTCCAACGGGATCTAGGGCTTCTTTCCTTCTGCTGCTGCTGGTGGCGTTAACGAGGGGGAGAGGAGGCGCAGTCGTCGTCGGCGCGCGGAAGGGCACAGTGCAGAGCGAGGGGGAGAGGGAGAGGGAGAGGGAGGGAAGGAGGGAGGGGGAGGGAGAAATAGAGAGGGAAATGGGGAAAGAGATGGAGAGGGAGAGGGAGAGGGAGAAATAGACAGGGAAATGGGGAGGCAGAGCGCGGGAGAGGAAATGGGGAAATGAAAAGGCACCACTGTGTTTTTATCCCCCGCCAAAACCTAAATCGCTGAATCCATATGTTTTGCAAATAGAAGGACAGGACTTGGTCCATATGTTTTGCAAATAGAAGGAGCCATGGACTTCATGTTTTTTGGTCCATAGGATCAATAAAGTCTTGGATTTTGAAGCCAGCAAAAAGAATGGGCTTGGACAAGCTTTGGTACTGACCTAATCACCTTGAAGTGGCACTTATCCTAATTTGTTATTAATACTGACATTAGCTGCCATTAGATTTTATCATGATAAACATTCACCTTATCTAGAACTAAGGATTAAATTATTTAATCAGCTTCATATTTAGACCATGGCCCTGTACACATGAAAACTTTTACATTTTTCTACTTTCCTCACTTGTTATGCATTCTGGTAGGCTCCTTTCGTAGTGCTAGTTCTTCAAATTAAGGTATTGCTAAACTATGGTATATGGATTAAAAATATGCATCAAGAAACATTCTTCTTCTTTTTTTAATAATCTTTACAAAACAGAGATTTTTTTTAATAATTCTATGGATGTAGTGTCCAGTGATAGGTCCCAGTGTTGTACCATAAAACCACAAATGGCATTCAATATTGTCTAAAAATCTCTTCATGCTCCTATCCAATCCATCATCAATTTTGGATTCCACTCCCACTCCCACTCCTGGATTCTTAAAAGGATTGCTACATAACTTCAAAAAACTTATAAATGATTTTCTTAAAAAAAAAAAAAAAACAAATGTTGTTGCTACGCTTTAAAGCGTAGCTAAACAAGGTTACCAATGTCGACGCTTAAAAGCGTTGCTACAGAACTTAAAAAAACATATAAATGATTCTTTTAAAAATAAAACGAGCTGTTACTACGCTTTAAAGCGTTGCTGAAAAAGGTTATCATTTTCGACGCTTAAAAGCGTTGCTACAGAACTTAAAAAAACTTATAAATTATTTTCTTTTAAAAATAAAACTTGAAAAATCTTAAACGACCCTTAAAAGCGTAGCAATTACTATCGCAAAGTACACATTCCCAAAATTGATTTGCTACCCTTGAAAGCGTTGCTGCTGCTCTATGTTTGCAACCATTTGAAAGCGTTGCAAATAAAAACGTCGCAAAAAGACTCATTTGTTGTAGTGTTATTGTATTGTCCCTACTATTCAGTTTTAAATGTATTTCCAATTATTAAATGTTTTGCTTAGGTGGTTATCTTTACGAGACATTTATGCTTTAGAGACTGTTCGTTTATTTGTCTTGATATTTATGTTCGGTCTTTCGATCGTTTTATCGTGATTTATTGTTATTATTGGTTAGGCTCTTTATTCAGTTTTACGATGATTTCACCAGGTTTTATGTATGTTCTCTTGTTTCATATTATTTGTTTATTTGCTTGCCAGACCGTCGTGTCTGACCCTTTTTGTTTGGTGCCAGTTTCTTCTCTTTCTGGTTTTAGGTGTTTGATCAGAGGAGGCGGTGGGACCGCCGGTCTGACGTGAGAGGCTGCCCGTTGATATCATTTAGATGTCAAGTTTGGCACCGGAGTTCGTATCTAACATTGAGGGTAGTATTTCTTTTAGTTGGATATATTGTTGTATGGCTTTATTAGCCTTTTTATTGGGTTTGTAATTAAGACATTTGTTAATTGAAATTTGAATATGTGGGAAATAATAGATTTGTTACTACCAGCTCAGTGTTCTATGGTTTACAATTTATGCCAGTCTGTTTATTTGATGGCTATATGAGGTTGGTTGCGTGCGACACGGAACCCGATGGCCACGGATTCCGAGTCGTAACACCATGTTTAGCTTCCGCGAAAATATACTCTGATTGTGTTGGAATGTGATTATCCTCATTCACGCGGATCTTGGGAACTATAACAAAAATTTTCAATTTATCCCAAAATTTCGCACCCTGAGGTCGGATCACTGCAGGGCCCGGTTTCGGGGTGTGACACAGTGGACTCCTGAGTGCGACCAAGCGTTGGCCGCGCTCAAAACTTATTTGATGTCACCACCCTTACTCTCCACCCCAACTCGGGGGGAGATTTTGTATTTGTATCTCGCGGTCTCGGATCACGTAGTGAGCTCCGTCCTCATCAGGGAGGACGAGGGAGTTCAAAAACCAATTTATTATACGAGCAAGACCCTGCTCGATGCCGAGACCAGGTACCTTCTATTGGAGAAGCTTGCGTTGGCTCTCGTCAGTGCCTCCCGCAAGCTCTCCCATTATTTCCAATCCCACACCATTGTGGTGATCACGGAGCATCCACTCCGTTCAATATTCAAGAAGGCTGACTTTTCAGGGCGAATATCAAAGTGGGCAGTTGGACTGGGGCAGTATGATATACAGTACCGTCCCCGAACTGCGATCAAAGCCCAGATTCTGGCAGACTTCATCGTCGAATTCGTCTCGCCCAACCCGGCTCCGACCCAGCTCGGCACGGCACTGGGGGGCACAGGGCACGAGCCAGAAGTGTCCGAGGTCGAACAGTCTCCCGCCTTGGCATGGAAGATCTTTGTCGACGGATCGTCCACCTCCAAGAGAGCTGGCGCCGACATAGTCCTCCAATCGCCAGAGGGTCTGGTCATAGAGCAGGCTTTCACCCTGGACTTCAAAGCAACAAATAATGAGGCAGAGTATGAAGCACTAATAGCAGGGCTGAACAGCGCCCAGATCCTTGGAGCCCAACACCTGGTGATCTTCAGCGATTCTCAACTGGTAACTAGCCAGCTCGCTAGAGACTACCAGTCCAGGGACGACAGGATGGCGGCCTACTTAGCCCTTGCGAAAAAACTGCTGTCTCATTTCGAGAAAGCCGAGGTCAGGCAAATATCCCGAGATACCAACACGCACGCAGATGCGCTTGCAAACCTGGCCTCAGCCGTCGAAGCAGGGAAGAAAAGGACTGTCGAGGTCGGGTCGATATCGAGATCAAGCCTAGAACTCCACTCACCTCGGCTAGTTCTCTGTGCTGATCTCGGCCCGAGCTGGATGGATCCGATCGTCGCCTACTTGAAGAACGATCAGCTCCCCGAGGACAAGACTGAAGCCCACCGAATCAGACTCAAGGCAGCTCGATTCTGGCTCTCTCCCGAAGGCAAACTCTACAGGAAGTCCTTCACAGGTCCATACCTCCAATGCGTCCACCCGAGCAAGGTGGACGACTTCCTGTATGAGATCCACGAAGGAATTTGCGGCAGTCACATAGGAGGTCGATCACTGGCCTACAGAGCAATAAGCCAGGGTTACTGGTGGCCCTACATGCAGAAGGACGCGCAGGTGTACGCCAGAAAATGCGAGAAGTGCCAGAAGTTCTCCCACTCTCTCCATCAGCCAGCGCAAGATCTGAGTCCCCTCTCTAGTCCATGGCCCTTCGCTCAATGGGGCCTGGACATTGTGGGGCCTCTTCACCGAGCTCCAGGGAACAAGAGATGGCTGATAGTCACCACAGACTACTTCACGAAATGGATAGAAGCTGAGCCGTTGT
>CM022949.1:74140056-74160874 GCA_012931725.1 Litsea cubeba | reverse complement strand
TGAGATCATTGATGTTCATATCGTTGATCCAAAAATGTCACTTAGCCTCTTCAAGATCCAAAAAGCTAGATGAAGTCGCAACCTGCCATAAATAGGCAATACTACTTCCAAAAAACCAAATCTTGGCAGAATCAAACAAAAACTGCAAGATCATTCAAGACAGCCAAAAGAGGAGTACACAAGAAGTTTCGGGCCATTTCAAAATCATTTGGCTTAACTTCGCTTCTCCGGCGCTGAAAAGGAGCTCCCGGCGGCAAAAGCATCGGAGACACAAAATCTTCGATCAGAGTCGATGGATGGTCTCAAAAACACATCCAAAAGGCTCCACGTCAAGTTCCGAGTCATACCGACAACGTTTGACCCTACATCAACCCTCGAACAGCCAAATCAAGCCTCTCGGCGGCGAGAACCACCGAGGCCATCACTCATCAGAAAGAGCACATGGACGGCTTCAAAATGCTTACAAAGGGCTACACGTCAAATTTCAGGTCATTTCGACAACATTTGACCATACTTTGACGCTCGGAAGCCAAATCAGGCCTCTCGGAGGCGAAGCTCCCCGAGACCATGGTTTCCAAGACAAAGCCTGTGGATCATCTTAAAATGACTCCAATAGGTTCCCTGTCAAATTTCAAGTCAATCGGACATCGGTTGACCGCACATCAAGCTGCGACATCTTCATCGTGATAAAAACAAGTCTACTGGCGATAGGACCCCAAACGGCTTAAAAACTCAAACAAAAGCCTATGGTTGGTCTTATTTATTGCTCAGGAGGCTTCACCCCAAATTTCAGGTCATTCCGACATCGTTTGACCCAATTTCAGCTTCTGACGGAAAATCGGCAGCTCTACGCGACAAAGTCTTCGGCTTTCTCGGAAAATTGGAAGCTTTGCAATGCAAAATGCAAGGATTCTCATCAAGTTTTCTATAGGGAAATCAGGCCAATAAATGATAAAAAATGTCAAGAAAAAATACATAAGAAAAAAGAATCGAAAAACATAAAAAACGGACGCAAAACGGGACAAAAAGGGGGAAAACCCCCCAGGGTCGCCGGCGACCATGGAGCCCGGGATCGCCGGGTGGGCCCCGAAAGCCCCGTTTTTGGTCATTTTTCATGATTCAAAGCAACCCACTCCTTGGATTTTCCAAAATTCATACTTTTGAGACACCAAATCCTTTGACATCCATCAAAATCACGGGTCAATCATCAAGAGTATCAAAATCAACATTGATCGCCAACCGGTCAACAAAAAAAAGTGTGCTTTCTATCCGACCGATCGAGAAATCGACAGGACAGATGGCACCGACCCGCCGTTGGCAACGAATACCTGAAGTTACATGGTCATCCGATGTCGATCTACATGAAGATCAATCGATGATCATCGCCGGAAGAATCCCAAAAGACGCGGCACGGCCCGCGACTCTTCAACTGCTCGGCGACCAATTAATACGATAATTGACTAGCTTTATTGCAGTCATTAATTCATTTCTTTGACGGCCCAATCAGAAGCAAGCATCCGGGAGTTACAAGTCAATTGATTCATGGCATTTAACCCATGAAACCCCTCCCATCATGGCGATTAAATGCCCTCAATCTCCTCTGGCCAATCAGAAGCCAAGAAAAAGGAGTTACAAAATAAAGAATTCAATCTTGTAACTCCTCCCTTTATGTAGCTTTTTGACAATTAAGGCTCATAAATCCTCCTAAATGGCTACTTAAAAGCCTATAAATAGGAGAGCATTCCAAAGAATTCTAGATCGGAAAAAACCAAACAGATCCCAGATCAGAGAAAAAAGCACAAAAAATCCAGATAAAGAAAGAGAGAAAACTCTGCTGAAGTTCTGCATCGGCCACCGCTACAAGGTGACAAAAGTCTCTTGGGGGGTATCCCCTCAAGGTCCTTGCCTTCTCCTTCTGCCTCCAATGGCTTAGACATGGCTTTTCAGCCCATCTACTTTGCTTTTTATTGGACATAGGACCTCCTCTTGGTCTTTGTCCTCTAAAAATCCGAGGTTATAGCCAAAGCCAAGCGAATCAAGAGCATCATCTCTTCTCATCTGCATGGATGATGGCGAAGTCCACATATGGCTTACGACCGTCAATCTGAACGAGTCCCTCACAACCTCCTGAGAAGTTAGATCCTCCTTTTCTTGCTTTCATTGTAGTTTGTATTTTTCCAAAAGAGACAAAAATCACAACTCTTGTCTTTCATTATTGATAAGAATTGTAAATCGGCTATAAACGCCAAAAATCGGCTATAAATGCCAAAATCGGCTATAAATGCCAAAAAGATTACCTTTCACGGCAAACCAAGAAAAATGTCTATTTTCTTAAATATTTGTGCAATGAAAAACATGAAAGAAGTTGATTTCCTTTTTACTTGCGAAGGTCGATCTCCGGATCACCACTTGTAATTCCAAGTAAAATAGAAAATCTGGCACACCCACACAAAAGAAATGTTGATGCATGCCTTTGCCCCCCGGTTAGGAAAGGGTCAGATCAAACGGACTCCCACGTCCGCCGACCTCGGTAGAACCGAGCAGAAGCGCTGTCCATCAAGCTGGCTCCACCCGGTGGGACTTGTTCATTTGAGAACACGATGCTAGAAATGAAATATTTGCATATCATATCATTTGCTCTATGCTTATACTTCTTTTCCCGATTCCTTGGCTACTTTCTGATTGGTGGCCTATGTTGGATTCCGCATCTAAAAAAATGAGATGAGATTTTTTGGAAATTTCTAATTCTTTGAATTTATTTCCACTCTTTCTTTTTTCAAAAAATAAAAAATAAAAAATAAAAAATCAGATTTTTCAATTTGGATTCAAAATTGAGAAACCTTGATCCTTTCCTATCGTTCATCGTGCTTGCAGAAATGTTGAGCCTGTTTGACTAAGGTTTTGGGCCATCGTTTCTCTTCGATGAGTTCATTAAAAATCTAAAAAAAATAAAAAAACAAGAAAAATCAGATTTTTCATTTTGGATTCAAAATTGAGAAACCTTGATGCTTTCCTATCGTTCATCGTGCTTGTAGAAATGTTGAGCCTGTTCGATTAAGGTTTTGGGCCATCGTTTCTCTTCGATGAGTTCATTAAAGATCTAAATATATATATAAAACCAAAAATTTAGATTTTTTATTTTGGATTCAAAATTGAGAAAACTTGATCCTTTGCTATCGTTCATCGCGCTTGCAGAAATATTGAGCCTGTTCGACTAAGGTTTTGGGCCATCGTTTCTCTTCGATGAGTTCATTAAAGATAAAAAATAAATAAATAAAATAAAAAAGACATAGACCACTAAGGTTAAACCAACTGCGTTCTTTGATCACGGTTGATTCAAGAAAAGCCTTGTTCAGAGTGTGGAGACAGCTTGACTGTTCTAGGCAAGGGTCCTCCAAACGGGTTCATTAAGTAATCCTACCCTTATCTGGGGGCAATTCTATCAATCGAGATCTCATAAGACCGGGTTAGGAGGCCTATGTATGCTCTCTCGTCTTTTAAATTAAAAAAACTTTCAAAATAAAAATTTTTTAAATAAAAATTTTAAAATAAAAAATAAAATAAAATTCAAAAAAAATCTTTAAAAAATAATAAAAAAATATTTTTTTAAAATAAAATCCTAAAAAAAATCTTTAAAAAAAAGGGGGATTTTTTCAAAAAAAAAAAAAAAACTTCCTTCATTTTTGGGTTCATATCGGAGAAATTTTGGTCTCCTCCTTTCTAAGCACTGGCGCTCGCGGAAATAGTTGAGCCCGTGTTCAGATTGGAATGCCTTTTACTCTCTTTGATGAACCCGATCTTGGCCTTCCAAAAAAAAAAAAAAAACCGTCATTTTTGGATTCAGATCTGAAAAATTATGGTTCATTTCATTTTGAGTACTGGCGCTTGCGGAAATCGCTGAGACCGTATTTGGATCGGAATACCATCTGCTCTCTTTGATGAATCCAATCTTGACCTTTCAAAACAGAGAATCTCATCTCATGGATGCGGTCTCCAAACATTTGTGTCTAGCGGTACTAGTACGCCCTTTTAGGGTCTACTGTATTCTCGACTGGCACATTTGTAACTCCAACCTTATATTCTTCTTACATCGAGCAAGCTCTGCTTCTCGATAAGTCGAATTTAAGTTCACAATTGCTTCTAGCAGTCACTGGGACGCTCATTCTGGGCTTACCATACCTGCGATCAGAACAATTGTACCCTCTATGGCCTTTTGCCTTCTTCATATTGCTTGGGTCATCTCCCTCGAGCGATTTGAAAAGACAAAACCATAGAACTTCCCATTTATGATCATTATATCTTGTGATTACTAATGGATGTGATCTTGTTTCAGAAATTTTTCGAAAAAACTAATAATGGCAGCTTCGCTAACTATTACTTTCGATGAGAACAAGCACCAGTTCATGCTTCAACAGAAGCAAACCACGCGCACCTACAAGCGCCCCATCAGCTGCCGAAGCGTCAACTCCCTCGGTAACTCTCAGAACTCCGGGTCGACCTCGACTCCCCGGACTATCGTCTTTGGGACGCTGGGACCATTCCCACTTCCCGAAGAACAAACTGCTCCTTCCAAGAACCAGATTCTCGTCTCTCAACGTGTCACTACCATGACACCAAAGGCGAACACTAGAAGGCCAGAAGCCCGTGGCACCCCCACGAAGCCTTGACCCACAAACGACCAGGTCTATCCTAAGACTTGGTCCCCAAGACCTTCACCAAAATAAAGAAGGTCCCAAACATCCACCAAGCCAGCATACCTGGCCCCACTCAAGGAGAACCAGTTCTACCCTCTTGCCTACATGAAATAGGAGAGACCCATCTCCAACCTGACTCCCAAGTCAACCCAGCATGAGCCAGTTTGTTCTTACAAGCCCAAAATCAAGTCATGCATCACAAGGCCTCTGCAAGCACCTGCTAAGGCCTACAATCCTTCGGTTCGACCCTTCATATCTACAGGGGCCGAACTCGAACAATTCAAAGCTTCGCTGCAACAGGCGAAGGACCGGGTTCGCATCTTGTCCTTGCATAGCTACAAAGAAGATAGGCTTGGCTGCTGCGCCCGAGGGAGCACATCCTTCGTTGTCAAAGCCCATCCAGAGCTGACCGAAGCTCAAATTGCTTGTCGTATACGCCACCGCGCTTCGTTTCGACAAAAGAATCTAGAGAAGCAAAGGACCCAGCCTCCTACACTTTAAGTCTCTCCCAAATGGGTCGAAAAAGAAAGACCCAACCGAGTTTCTGCTGTCCATATGGTTGGAAAAACCAGAAGAAACCAAAAGTCGGCAACAAAAATCCATGTCCAATGTCCGGTGACCCGCAACGTCTCCAGGACAAGAAGACACTCAGAAGAATCCCCTGCTCCTTCAAGCAAAGGACGGTAAAGTGATCCTTCCTCAAGCTCTTCATAAAAAAGAATGAGCCCCAGCTCAGTCACCAGGACAGTTTCTTCATTCGAATCCCGAAGGATGAACGTCCTGACTACAAATTCTGAGCCACCACCTCGCAATCCACCTCAAGATGATGCGATCACACGCATCCAACAGTTGGAACAAGGCCAGCAGAGGATTGAAACTCTGATGGAAAACCTTCTCCTCGCCTTCCAAAATTAGGCGAACAATGAACCTCCTCTGAATCATCAAGACGATGAGGTAAATGGAGAAGAAAATGAGTCACGCGCCTTTACCAAAAAGGATGTAGACAGTATCCTCGCAAAAGCAAAAGAAGAGGATATACTCAAGGAGCATGGGATCAAGCCACCATATCCCTTATGGACGGACTCGGTCCCATTCCCTACAAAATTCAAACATCCTACTCTCCAAACATATACGGGGAAAGGATCAGCCAGACAACACGTCATCCACTTTAAGATCTTGACGGGAGTTATCGCAGATCAAGATGCACTCAAGATTCACCGATTTGCAAGTACCTAAAAGGTACGGCCTTCGATTGGTACTCCACTCTGCCGGAGGACTCCATCCAAAATTGGGCCATGCTAGAGACACGCTTCCTGACTCACTTCAAAGGTGAGGATCATCCCACTACTATGGCTCAGCTGTGCAACCTAAAACAGGGGGAGATGAGTCAACATATGACTTCATTCACAAGTGGAAAGGAATGGCATACAAATGCTCTGATGTATTGCCACAAGCGTCGCTAGTCGACATTTGCCGAAACAACATGAGAGCCAGAATCAACTCCATGATCATCGGCAACAAATCAAAGAACCTGGGAGAACTCCTAGAAGCTTCCATGGAAGCTGAAACGGTGATTAAAGACCTCAACAGTCAGAAATCATCAAGAAAAGAGCCAACTGCCATTGCAACCTCTAAACCAAAGGAAAAAGAGGTCCTCAATGTGCAAACCAAGTCAGCTCCGCAGCCACCAAAGAAAGCTGAAAACAAAGCTGCTGGTAAGAGACCTGAACTCTCTGATGCCTTCAAAGAATGAGTAGAAAAGAAATACTCGTTCGATGAAGATGTAGATGAAATCTTTGGGGCTCTTGTGGCAAACGGAAAGCTCACCTTGCCTGAACCCAAAAGACCGGGTGATGTTGGCAAAACCAACGATCCTCGGTACTATCCATACCACCAGATGATCTCGCATCCTCTCAATCAATGCTTTGTTGTGAGGGAGAAAATAAACGAGATGTGGAAAAACGGAGTCATCACCTTTGACAAAAACTATGGGTCTGCCTCCGTCAACATGGTGACATGTGGGCAAACATCAAAATCACCGAAGAAGAAGATCACTACTTCCTTCAAGGTGATAAACACAATCCAAGCATCTGAAGAACTGGTTCCTTACCCGACACCAGACGGACAACCCATATGGGTACATCCCAATCTCCTAGAAGATGAAAATTGGGAGGTCGTGAAAACAAAGCCTACAGCTCAACAGCGAAGGCAGGCTAGGAAACATCTCCTCAAGCTCAAACGGCAAGAGAAGACCCAGCCAAAATAAGAAGTCCAAGAAAAGGCAGAGGCCACCTCTACCGCTTCACTGGAGGTAACAAAAACGTCCCTTCCAGAGACTTCAAAGGGGGTAAGAAAATTCACTCTCAGTGATTTCATGCCGCCTCAATTCAAAGAAGCCGCGCAGGGGGCATCATACTCTTGCAATTCGGTAGTTGGATTCTCCATTGATGGATACGAGTCCAGTGACACCGATGATGGATTCGAATCCAACTACACAGATGAGTGGGAGGAATCCCTTGAAACAGGAGAATATCTCTCCGATGAAGAATGGGTTCCTGAGACTCATCTTATGCCAGTAATCTGGTATAACCCCCTACAGCCACAAGGATCCTGGTCTGATGATGAAGAAGACCAAGAGGTTGTACAAGAAAATGTTGTTGAACCAGCACCCCTCATTGCTCCAGTGGAAATCAACTATGTTGAGCCACAAAGAGTTGATGAGGAAGAAGATTTGGCTCCTATGCCTGATCTTAAAGAATATGTAAGGATCTTGCAGCGTCTCGCTCTAAAACAAGAGCAAGACCGTGTCAACGAGCTTCCTCGCAATCCAGAGCCTGAAGTCCATGAAGACCATCAGATACATCCTCCCTTAACTCCTGAAAATGGAGAAAATTGCTGGATAGACGATCCTCTTACATCCGAGGATGAGTCTGACTCCGATCAGGCAACATCTCCTGTCAGAGCTTCCTGTAATGTGATAATTCGGAATTATAGCTCTTCCGAAGCATCGTTTGATGCGATCACTTACACTCCGGCGACTCCTAGCAATGTATCTTCTGGAGCCACCTCATCTCACGTGACTTTCACTGAGACGACACCCTCTCAGGTTTCTTCTCCTGAGACTGTGACTTCAAAGTTCACACCCTTCCTGACTGAAGAATCCCCAGCTATTGATGCTTGGGATGATGAATTTGGTCAACGAAGAAGAAAGGTTGCTGGATGTTGTTCAGGACTTGTTCCCGGAAAATGCTCCGTGCAACACAATCACTGAGGATGGCAACTCTGCTGCAGATACATCCTCAGCAAATGAAAAACGACAGCCTCTTGATCCTGAAAACAATCTTCCAAATGAAGACCATTCTCAAGAAGCTCTCGAAGTTGGTAGAGGCACCCGCTCTGGCCGGGACTACCACAGAAATTACAACCAATCTTCCTTTACATACGTAAATCCTTTCGGGAATAGATGTTGTAAGTGCCCCTAGTGGCAACAATGATGAACATGCAGGCCCCAAGGAGGCTTTCAATTATGACTTGATTGAACATTTCAAGCACATACCTGTATGTCTGCACATCCTAGATTTATTACGAATGTCTCTGCACACTCGTGATAATCTCATTGCAGAATTATAAAAGCTGAATGAGGATGTCGACAAACATGCCCTGCGAGTCCTCCAAATTGAAATGGACTTCCGGGTCAAAAACTCAGAAGCTTCCTCAATGGGAGAAAAGAAGAAAACTGAGGGATCATGCATTGAATGCCTCTAGGTTCAAAAAGCAGCCAGTGCAACCATTGCCTTCACAAAGGAAGACCTCCTACTTGGCAAAACAAGGCACAACCGACCCCTGTACTTCACAGGGTACATCAAGGAAATGCCTATGCACAGAGTTCAGATCGCCCCAGGTTCTGCACTCAACCTCATCTCCACATCCGCTCTCGAAGAGTTGGGCATCCCACCCAGCAAGCTGAGCCACACATCTGTATCTATCTTTGGATACGATGGGAGTACTCAAAGGCCTATCGGCAAAATCAAGTTCAAGTTGCAGATCGGTGATCTTATCTCTGAGGTCACTGTGTATGCAATAAAAACCCCTTCATGCTACAACATCTATCTCGGACGCCGCTGGATCCACGAGAATGGTGTTGTCCCTTCAACTTTACATCAATGCATCAAGTTTGTTGGCGACGACGGCATGATACATCGAGTCTTTGCAGACAGAAAACCCTTCAAAGGTAAAGAAGTACACTTTGCAGACTCATAGATGTATGAAGGTGAAAAAGAAGAAGAGGAGAAGCATACAGCACCTTTTGCCGAAAATCTCCAGAAAGATAAATGCAAGGCTCCTCAACAATCGCCAGAAGAAAACAAATCATCCGGTAAATCCGAAGAGAGCATTCAAACTCCCATCATCATCTCCCTCAAACCTTCAAAGCCTTTGGTCATCACAACTAAAGTGAAGAAGGCAAAGCAAAAGCCTGGGGGCAAATTTGTTGTCTCTTTCATGTCTATCATGCAAGACACGAATTCGGATTCAGAGCCAGAAGACGACGCATCGTCAAGCCAAGCTGACACTCAGCAAGTTCAGCCTGCTCTCACTCCAATGGAGACAACTTCTGACATAGAAGATCCTACGTCAGCTTCCTTCGTTGTTCCAGCAACTTCAGCAAAGGAAAAGCCGATCTTCTTCCATAGATCGGATGCTTCTTCATCAAACTCCATGCTTGAACCTTTCCAAAATAAAGGTATGCCTCAACTATCCTTATACAGTTCTGTGGCACAAACTATTATGAAGAAAATGGGCTATGACGCTCAAAACCCAGTCGGTTTGGGAGAAGGACGCAGTATTCTCACGCCATTGGGGCCCGTCTTGACCAAAAGCCAGCTGGAAGATTGGAGACTCTATGGCTATGTAGAAAAGTCTTCACACGGGTTAGGGTATGATCCTGACACTCCCTTTAGACAGTTGACACAAAGGCTTAAATGTCAATATACTGACCAGGCCTCAACTTCTCAAGTCCATGAAGACATCGATCTCCCTGGATATCTCTTTAATGAGTCACCTGACAAAGATCCAGGAAGCTCATCCAATTGGCACGATTTCTCCGAAAATGAAGAGGAGTTGTCCGATGGAACAGACGTGTGGTCTTCTGACCCAGAAGAACCCTCATCTCCAAAAGAAGTAGCCTACTTCGACCCGGTTTCAACAGGCGATTGGGATCATCTCATAGCAAGCCTTGGGAAAATTACCGATCAAGAAGACCCATGGAAAGGAACAAAACCTTGGTCTGGAAATGCCTTTGAAACCCCAGAAGGTTTCCTTGAGCTGGAAGCCTCCGAAAAATTGTGGAGGAACCACCTTCGAACCTTCCAACAGAAGATCCTGTTCAAAAGATAGACTTGGGAACACCAGATAACCCACGTCCTGTATTCATAAGCAAGAATAAAAAGGATGATGAGTTACCCGAGTATATCGCCTTTCTTCGTGAGTTCGTTGATTGCTTTGCATGGTCTTACGCTGAAATGCCTGGCTTAGATCCCAAAATAGCTGTTCATAAACTCAATCTTCAAGAAGACATCAAGCCTGTCAAGCAAGGCCAAAGAAGATTCCGTCCAGATGTGATGGATAAAATTGAACAAGAAGTTCAAAAACTCAAAAGCGTCGGCTTCATCCGTGAGGAACAACATCCTGAAAGGTTGGCCAACATTGTCCCCGTGATAAAGAAAAATGGGCAGATCAGGGTCTGTATTGACTATAGAGACCTGAACGGTGCATGCCCTAAAGATGAATTTCCGCTCCCCATACCAGAGGTAATGATCGATAATACCTGTGGATTCGAGCGAATGACATTCATGGATGGTTTCTCTGGCTACAATCAGATAAAGATGCATCCTGAACATGAAAAACATACATCTTTTCGGACCCCATTTGGCGTGTATTACTACACTGTCATGCCATTTGGTCTGAAAAATGCTGGTGCCACATATCAGAGGGCTATGATGAAAATATTCCAAGATATGCAGCACAAGACGGTTGAATGTTACGTTGATGACCTTGCCGTCAAAAGCAAAAGAAAAGAAGATCATCTAGAAAACCTTCGAGAAGTCTTCCTCCGGCTTCGCAAACACAAACTGCGAATGAATCCTTTGAAATGCTTCTTCGGCGTCTCGTCGGGTAAGTTCCTCGGATTCTTAGTTCGGAAAGCTGGAATAGAGCTTGACCCTATAAAAGTCAAAGCCATTCTAGAAATGCCCTCTCCAAGAACCTTGAGAGAACTCAAAGGGCTTCAAGGGAGATTGGCCTACATCAGACGGTTCATCTCCAATCTTTCGGGGAAATTCCGTCCATTCTCCCGATTGATAAAAAAAGGTGTAAACTTTGTCTGGGATGCTGACTGTGAAGCTGCTTTCCAAGACATCAAGTCATACCTGACAAAACCTCCAGTGTTAGCTGCTCCTACCACTCGAAAACCATTCATCTTGTACACAAGAGCCCTTGATCACTCTTTGGGAGCTCTGCTTGCACAAGAAAATGATCAAAGAAAAGAAGCTGCTCTATATTACCTCAGCCGCATGCTAGTAGGTGCAGAGCATCGCTACTCTCCAGTCGAAAAAGAATGTCTTGCAGTGATGTTCGCCGTACAAAAGTTGCGTCACTACTTGCTTTCCAACATAGTATATTTGGTCTCGAGGGTCAACCTCTTGAAGGTCCTTGTCACAAAGGCAGGTTCTCTCAATGCTCGACTGGCAAAATGGTCCATCCTTCTGTCACAATTTGATATTAGGTATGTACCATAAAAAGCAATCAAAGGGCAAGCTCTAGCGGACTTCCTCGCAGAGCATCCATTGCCTAAAGATTCTCCACTCAGAGATGATCTCCCAGACGAACCAGTCTACAATGTGGAGACTTTCTCACAAAGTGCCTCCTGGGACATGTACTTTGACGGTGCAACCAGGGCGAATGAAAAAATACAGCTGATCTCGGGAGTTGGCATCCTCTTTGTTAGCCCCGACAAATACATGATTCCACACGCTTTCTCGCTACTGGAACCATGCACAAACAATGCAGCTGAATATCAAGCTCTGATCTTAGGATTGGAACTCGCCATCGAATCCGGTATCACCATGCTGGAAGTCTTTGGAGACTCTCAACTGATCGTCAACCAGATGAATCGGAAATTTGAAGTCAGGAAGCCAGATTTGTTGCCTTACTACAACAAGGCACAATCACTTCTGCAAAAGTTTGACATCTGTCACATTACCCACGTTCATAGAGGTGAAAACATACGTGCAGATGCCCTAGCCGGACTTGCCGCATCCATGGCAATCCAGGAAGGGGAAAACATGCAAATCACAGTGTGCGAAAGAAGAATTCTTCCTCCTCTTAACACACACCAAGCTGTTGCTGAATGCCACCAAATGGTTGGAAGTAGGATTTCAATCCTTCAAACTTTAATCAGCGACTGGAGGGATCCGTTCATTGATTACATTATGTTCGGAGTCCTACCTGAAGATCCAAAAGAACGGGTAAGCACCCAAAGGCGAACCCCAAGCTTTCATTTGGATATTCCTTCAAAAATCCTTTATAGGAAATCCTTCAACGGAGTACTTCTACGCTGCTTGTCACAACAAGAGGCTGAAGAAACACTCAAAGAAGTTCATGCTAGTCTTTGCGGAGCTCATCAGGCTGGTCTCAAGCTCTATGATCAGATAAAAATGTTAGGTTATTACTGGCCTACCATGGTAGCTGACGCAATGCAATTTGCTAAGCGCTGCCAACAATGCCAAGTTCATGGAGATTACATTCACATGCCTCCAGAATGGCTGCATCCTACAGCGATCTCATGGCCTTTCGAAGCCTGGGGTATGGACATCATAGGCCCTATTTCTCCCCCTTCGAGCAAAGGTCATCGCTTTATCTTCGCCGCTACGGATTATTTCTCCAAGTGGTCAGAAGCATTTGCATTTAACGAAATGAAGACCTCATCAGTCCTTCAGTTCCTGCACACCAACATCATTTGTCGTTTCGGCATACCCAAAAGATTCGTCCATGATAACGGACCACAGTTCCAGGATCATCGATTCTACAGGTTCTGCGACAAATACAAAATCCAAAGCTGTCCTTCGACTCCATACAATCCAGCGGCAAACGGGTTAGCAGAAGCTTTCAACAAGACACTCTGAAAAATCCTCAAAAAAATGGTCTCTAGTCATAAAAGAGACTGGAGCGACAAAATGTTTGAAGCTTTGTGGGCCTATCGAACCACCGTTCGAGGACCAACCCATAGCACACCATTCTCCTTGGTCTATGGATGCGAAGCTGTCGTGCCCTTGGAAGTACAAATTCCTTCCTTGAGGGTATCCTTGCAAAATGACATGACTCAAGAAAGCAATGTCAAATTGCGAATCCATGAGCTGGACAATCTCGATGAGAGACGGCTCGAAGCTCAACAAAGCATTGAACTTTACCAAGCACGCATGGCAGGATCTTTCGATAAAAAGGTCAGGCAACGCGTTTACAAAAAGGGTGACTTGGTTCTTGCGGTAAAAAGACCAATGGTCTTCGCTCACAAGTCCAAAGGCAAATTTGAGCCAAAATGGGAGGGATCCTAAGTCATCGACAAGGTTTTCTCCAACGGCGCATACACACTTCTAAACATGGAAGGTGACAGATGTATGCTGCCCATCAACGGCAAGTTCTTAAAGCGGTACTACCCTTGAAGACTTACCAAACTGGGTAGGAGCAATGCCTGTACGGCCAAAATCGGTTTCCAGGTACACGCTCGCTAAACCCACCTTTTTTAGAATTTTCATGTCAAATGTTGAAATTTCTAGAAATTTAACCAATGCTTACTTCCATTGTTTCATTGTTCAAAAAACCCAAGTTTAGGAACCTTTCCCTAACTTGACCAAAATTTTCAACCCTTGAACCCAAAATTCATGGTTTGAAACAAAAATCTGGATTCAGGGATTTCCACCCTAGTCCACCCTGCCTTTTACCGCCGAAATGGTTTTAGGTCAAAACTTATGACCCTCGTGTCTTTAAACAAAAAACAAACAAAAAATGGTTTTTTCAAAAAAAAAAACCATGGGGAAGCGACGCTTAGTCGATACTCGCACAAATCGGAAGCATGCGAACCACGTTCGACACTTCCAAAATTGCAGGGAAGCGACATTTCGTCGATACTTGCAAAATTCAAAAACCGTGGAGACGCAACATTTCAGTTAATATCCACAACCCAAATTTCAAAGGTTCGAAAAAACCTAAAAAAAAAAAAAAAAACCATGGAGACGCAACATTTCAGTTGATATCCATAACCCAAAGGTTCGAGAAAACCACAAATTTCAAAAATCATGGGGAAACGACATCAAGTCAGTACCCGCAAAACCAAAATTTTTGAAAAGCAAGGATGCGACATTCCATCGATACTTGCACCCAAATCCGCGAGGATGCGACATTCCTGTTGACACCAAAAATGTCACTTTGCCTTTTCAAGATCCAAAGAGCTACATGAAGTCGCAACCTGCCATAAATAGGCAATGCTGCTTCCAAAAATCAAATCTTGTCAGAATCAAACAAAAACTGCAAGATTCTTCCAGACAGTCAAAAGAGGAGTACACAAGAAGTTTCAAGCCATTTCAAAATCATTTGGCCTAACTTCGCTTCTCCGACAGCCAAATCAGGCCTCTCGGCGGCAAAGCTCTCCGGGACCATGATTTCCAAGACAGAGCCTATGGATCATCTTAAAATGACTCCAATAGGTTCCCTGTCAAATTTCAAGTCAATCAGACATCGATTGACCGCACATCAAACCGCGACATCTTCATCGCGACAAAAAGCAAGTCTACAGGTGATAGGATCCCAAACGGCTTCAAAACTCAAACAAAAGCCTATGGTTGGTCTTATTTATTGCTCAGGAGGCTTCACACCAAATTTCAGGTCATTCCGACATCGTTTGGCCCAGTTTCAGCTTCTGACGGAAAATCGGCAGCTCTGCGCGACAAAGTCTTCGGCTTTCTCAGGAAATTGGAAACTTTGCAAAATAAAATGCAAGGATTATCATCAGGTTTCCTACAAAGAAATCAGGCCAATAAATGGTCAAAATGTCAAGGAAAAGTACAGAAGAAAAAAGAATAAAAAAAAAAGCAAAAACGGACGCAAAACGGGACACGAAAGGGGGAAAACCCCCCCAGGGTCGCAGACCCCTGCGACCCTGGCCCAAGGTCGCAGGCCCCTGCGACCCTGGGCCAGGGTCGCCGGCGACCTTGGACCCCGGGGTCGCCGGGAAAGCCCCGGAAACCCCGGTTTTTTGCCGTTTTTTTCGCGATTCGAGGAGCCCAGCCTCTGGTACTTTCCAAAATTCATGCTTTTGAGACACCAAGTCCTCTGATATCCGTCCAAAACACGGGTAAATCATCAAGAGTATCGAAAATAATATTGATCGCCACCCGGTCAACCAAAAAAAGTGTGCTTTCTACCCGACCGATCGAGAAATCGACAGGACAGATGGCACCGACCCGCTGTTGGCAACAAACACCTGAAATTACATGATCATCTGATGTCGATCTACATGAAGATCCATCGATGATCATCAACAGAAGAATCTCAAAAGACATGGCACGGCCCGCGACTCTTCAACTGCTCGGCGACCACTTAATGCGATTAATTGACTAGCTTTATTACAGTCATTAATCCATTTCTTTGGACGGCCCAATCAGAAGCAAGCATTCGGGAGTTACAAGTCAAGAGATTCATGGCATTTAACCCATGAAACTCCTCCCATCATGGCGACTAAAGGCGATTAAATGCCCTCAATCTCCTCCGGCCAATCAGAAGCCAAGAAAAAGGAGTTACAAAATAAACAATTCAATTTTGTAACTCCTCCCATTATGCGGCTTAATGACAATAAAAGCCCATAAACCCACCTAAAAGGCTACCTAAAAGCCTATAAATAGGAGGGCTCTCCAAGAAGAACAAAAAAAACAGAACATCATCAACAGACAACAATCAGAAATCCAGAGAAAGGAAAAAGAGGGAAAACTCTGCGGAAGTTCTACACCGGCCACCGCAACAAGGTGACAAAAGTCCCTTGGGGGGTACCCCCCCCCCAAGGTCCTTGCCTTCTCCTCCTGCCTCCAAATGGCTTAGATGTGGCTTTTCAGCCCGTCTACTCGGCTTTTTATTGGATATAGGACCTCCTTTTGGTCTTTGTCTTCTAAAAACCCGAGGTTATAGCCAAGCCAAGCGAATCAATAGCATCCTCTGTTCTCATCTGCATGGATGATGGCGAAGCCCACATATGGCTTGCGACCGTCAATCTAAACGAGTCCCCCACAATCTCCTGAAAAGTTAGATCCTCCTTTTCTTGCTTTTCATTGTAGTTTGTATTTTTTTCAAAAGAGACAAAAATCACAATTCTTGTCTTTCATTATTGATAAGGATTGTAAATCGGCTATAAACGCCAAAAATCGGCTATAAACGCCAAAAATCGGCTATAAACGCCAAAATCGGCTATAAATGCCAAAAAAAAATCGCCTTTCACGGCAAATCAAGAAAATGTCTCTTTTCTTAAATATATGTGCAATGGAAAACTTGAAAGAAGTTGATTTCCTTTTTACTTGCGAAGGTTGATCTCCGGATCACCACTTGCAATTCCAAGTAAAAATAGAAAATCTGGCACACCCACAAAAAAAAAGAAATGTTGATGCACGCCCCCCTTTGCCCCCCGGTTACGAAAGGGTCGGAACCAAACGGACTCCCACGTCCGCCGACCTCGGTAGGAACCCGGGGCATTCCGGGAGCGCGGTCCATCAAGCTGGCATCACCCGGTGGGACTCGTTTATTTGAGAACACGATGCTAGAAATGAAATATTTGCATATCATATATTTTGCTCTATGCTTATATTTCTTTTCTCGATTCCTTGGCTACTTTATAATTGGTGGCCTATGTTGAATTCCGCATAAAAAAAAAATGAGATGAGATTTTTTGTTTGGAAATTTCTAATTCTTTGAATTTATTTCCACTCTTTCTCTTTTCAAAAAAAAAAAAAAAACAAAAAAAATCAGATTTTTCATTTTTGGATTCAAAATTGAGAAACTTTGATCCTTTCCCTTTTGGGCACTGGCGCTCGCGGAAATCGCCGAGACCGTGTTCGGATCGGGGGTTGGGCCATTGTTTCTCTTCGATGAGTTCATAAAAAAAAAATATATATATATATATATATAAAAGTAAAAAAATTTTAGATTTCTCAATTTGGATTCAAAATTGAGAAACCTTGATCCGTTCCTATCGTTCATCGCGCTTGCAGAAATGTTGAGCCTGTTCGACTAAGGTTTTGGGCCATTGTTTCTCTTCGATGAATTCATAAAAATAAAATAAAAAAAATATATAAAAAAAAGACATAGACCACTAAGGTTAAACCAACTGTGTTCTTTGATCATGGTTGATTCAAAGAAACGCCTTGTCCAGAGTGTGGAGACAGCTTGACTGTTCTAGGCAAGGGTCCTCCAAACGGGTTCATTAAGTAATCCTACCCTTACCTGGGGGCAATTCTATCAATCAAGATTTCATAAGACTGGGTTAGGAGGCCTATGTGTACTCTCTCGTCTTTTAAATAAATTTTTTTCAAAAATAAAATTTTTAAAAATAAAAATTTAAAATAAAAAATAAAAAATAAAAAAATTTTTCAAAAAAAAAATCTTAAAAAAAAAATAATAAAAAAAAAATAAAATAAAAAATAAAATAAAAAAAGATTTAAAAAAAAAAATCTTCAAAATCTTCAAAAAAAAAAAAAACTTCCGTCATTTTGGGTTTAGATTAGAGAAATCTTGGTCTTCTCCTTTCTGAGCACTGGCGCTCGCGGAAATCGCTGAGCCCGTGTTCAGATTGGAGTGCCTTTTGCTCTCTTTGATGAACCCGATATTGGCCTTTCAAAAAAAAAAACTCGTCATTTTTAGATTCAGATCCGAGAAATCATGGTTCATTTCTTTCTGAGCACTGGCGCTCGCGGAAATCGCTGAGCCCGTGTTCAGATTGGAATACCATCTGCTCTCTTTGATGAATCCAATCTTGACCTTTCAAAATAGAGAATCTCATCTCATGGATGCGGTCTCAAAACAATTGTGTCTAGCGGTACTAGTACGCCCTTTCAGGGTCTACTGTATTGCGACCGGCACATCTGTAACTCCAACTTTATATTCTTCTTACCTCGAGCAAGCTCTGCTTCTCGATAAGTCGAATTTAAGTTCACAATTGCTTCTAGCAGTCACTGGGATGCCCATTCTGGGTTTACCATACCTGCGATCAGAACAATTGTACCCTCTATGGCATTTTGCCTTCCTCATATTGCTTGGGTCATCTACCTCGAGCAATTTGAAAAGACGAAACCATAGAACTTCCCATTTATGATCATTATATTCTTGTGATTACTAATGGATGTAGTCTTGTTTCAGAAATTTTCGAAAACTAACAATGGCAGCTTCACTGACTATTACTTTCGACGAAAACAAGCACCAACTGATGCTTCAACAGAAGCAAACCACGCGCACCTACAAGCGCCCCATTAGCTGCCGAAGTGTCAACTCCCTCGGCAACTCTCTAAACTCCGGGTCGACCTCGACTCCCCGGACTATCGTCTTTGGGACGCTGGGACCATTCCCACTTCCTGAGGAACAAACTGCTCCCTCCAAGAAGCAGAAACTCGCCTCTCAACGTGTCACTACCATGACACCAAAGGCGAGCACCAGAAGGCCTGAAGCCCGTGGCAGCCCCACGAAGCCTCAACCTGCAAACAACCATGTCTACTCCAAGACTTGGTCCCCAAGACCTTCACCAAAACACAGAAGGTCCCATACATCCACTAAGCCAGCATTCCTGGCCCCACTCAAGGAGAACCAGTTCTATCCTCTTGCCTACATGAAACAGGAGAGACCCATCTCCAACTTGACTTCCAAGTCATCCCAGCATGAGCCGGCTTGTTCCTACAAGCCCAAATCAAGTCATGCATCACAAGGCCTCCACAAGCACCTGCTAAGGCCTACAAACCTGCAGTTCGACCCTTCATCTCTACAGGGGGCCGAAACTCCAAAAATTCAAAGCTTCGCTGCAACAGGTGAAGGACAGGGTTCGCATCCTGTCCTTGCCCAGCTGCAAAGAAGACAGGCTCGGCTGCTGCGGCAGAGGGAGCACATCCTTCATCGTCAAAGCCCAGCCAGAGCTGACCGAAGCTCAAATTGCCCGTCGCATACTCCGCCGCGCGTCATACCGGCAAAAGAGACTAGAGAAGCAAAGGACCCAGCCTCCTACACTCCAAGTCTCTCCCAAATGGGTCAAAAAAGAAAGACCCAACCCAGTTGCTGCCGTCCGTATGGTTAGAAAAACCAGAAGGCGCCAAAAATCAGCAACAAAAATCCATGTCCGACGTCCGATGACCCGCAGCGTCTCCAGGATAAGAAGACATTTAGAAGAATCCCCTGCTCCTTCAAGCAAAGGACAACAGAGTGATCCTTCATCAAGCTCTTCTTCAAAAAGAATGAGCCCCAGCTCAGTCACCAGGACAGTTTCTTCGTTCAAATCACGAAGGATGAATGTCTTGGCTACAAATTCTGAGCCACCACCCCGCAATCCACCTCCAGAAGATGCGATCACCCGCATCCAGCAGTTGGAACAGGGCCAGCAGAGGATTGAAACTCTGATGGAAAACCTTCTCCTCGCCTTCCAAAATCAGGCGAACAATGAACCTCCTCCGAATCATCAAGACGACGAGGTAAATAGAGAAGAAAATGAGTCACGCGCCCTTACCAAAAAGGACGTAGACGGTATCCTCGCCAAGCAAAAGAAGAGGATATACTCAAAGAGCATGGGATCAAGCCACCATATCCCTTATGGATGGACTCGGTCCCGTTCCCCACCAAATTCAAGCATCCTACTCTCCAAACATATATGGGGAAAGGATCAGCCAGACAGCACGTCATCCACTTCAAGATCCTGACGGGAGCTATCGCGGATCAAGATGCACTCAAGATCCGCCTCTTTGCAAGTACCCTAAAAGGTACGGCCTTCGATTGGTAGTCCACTCTGCCGGAGGACTCAATCCGAAACTGGGCCATGCTAGAGACACGCTTCCTGACTCACTTCAAAGGTGAGGATCACCCCCGCTACTATGGCTCAGTTGTGCAGCCTAAAACAAGGGGAGAATGAATCAACATATGACTTCATTCACAAGTGGAAAGCAATGGCATACAAATGCTCTATTGCCACAGGCGTCGCTAGTCGACATCTGCCGAAACAACATGAGAGCCAGAATCCGCTCCATGATGATCGGCAACAAATCAAAAAACCTGGGAGAACTCCTAGAAGCTTCCATGGAAGCTGAAACGGTGATTAAAGACCTCAACAGTCAGAAAATCATCAAGAAAAGAGCCAACCGCCCATTGCAACCTCTAAACCAAGAAGAAAGAGGTCCTCAATGTGCAGACCAAGTCAGCTCCTCAGCCACCAAAGAAAGCTGAAAACAAGCTGTTGGTAATAGACCTGAACTCTCAGACGCCTTCAAAGAACGAGTAGAGAAGAAATACCCGTTGTATGAAGATGCTGATGAAAATCTTCGGGGCTCTTGTGGCAAAACGGGCAAGCTCACCTTGCCCCTGAACACAAAAGGACCGGGTGATTTTGGCAAAACCAACGATCCTCGGTACTGTCCATATCACCAGATGATCTCGCATCCTCTCAATCAATGCTTCGTTGTGAGAGAGAAAATAAATGAGATGTGGAAAAACAGAGTCATCCTTTGACAAAAACTATGGGTCTGCCTCCGTCAACATGGTGACATGTGGACAAACATCAAGATCACCGAAGAAGAAGATCACTACTTCCTTCAAGGGATAAACTCAATCGAAGCGCCCGAGGAACTGGTTCCTTACCCGACACCAGACGGACAGCCGATATGGGTACATCCCGATCTCCTGGAAGATGAAAATTGGGAGGTCGTGAAAATAAAGCCTACAGCTCGACAGCGAAGGCAGGCTAGGAAACATCTCTCAAGCTCAAACGGCAAGAGAAGACCCAGCCAAAACTAGAGGTCAAAGAAAAGCAGAGGCTTCCTCTACCGCTTCACTGGAGGCAACAA
>CM022949.1:73171161-73387105 GCA_012931725.1 Litsea cubeba | reverse complement strand
TTATAATAGGCCCACCTGATGGTTTCTAGAGCTTCTACATGCAAACTTTTTTGGAAGTAGGGGCCTCATGGATAGGTATTCAAAACTTTTGACCCACTTAAAGTAGGGGTCAAATACCCATAAAGCCAAAAACTAATTCCAAGATCTAAAACCTTAATCTCATGAAATATTAAGATCAAAGATCCATCAAGAAGACAGATCAAGAAATAACAAGCATAAAATGATCTACTAAAATAAATAGGTTGTAGAACTATACCTTTGAAGCTTGGTTGTGCTCAAATTGAGAACTTGAAATCTTGATTCTCTACGAAATCTTTTAGGCAGATTTGATCTCCTTTGCCTTTGCGTTCTTCTACACTATGACCCTCTTGTACAAAACTTCTCAGGGAGAATGGTGGGTCTCCAAGGAGAAGAAAACCCTAGCACTCTAGAAGGAAACCAGAGGAAAAGAGAAGAGAGAGAGAGAGAGAGAGAGAGAGAGAGAGAGAGAGAGAGAGAGAGCTTATGAGATTATGTCTTTAGAGATAACCAACCCTCTCCTCTTATTTATAGTTTACTAGTGTGAGAGGCCTGTGTTGGCCAAAAAATAAAGGAAAAGCATAAAAAGAGATTTATAGAGGAAGCAAGATAAGAGAATGAGTAAGGGAATATCAAGATTTGGACCGATTAGAAGGGCCCATAATGATATAATACTGACCTAGTGGTCAGAAATAAAAAAAAAATTAACAACACTAAGCTATAGAAATCTAAGTTAAGCTATTAATTTAATTAAAATCAAATTAATGATAGAGAACATACCAATCATTACCAAAATTACTTTATTTAAAAATCTAAGATAATAACACTAAAACTATAACATAAAATTAAATTAGTATATTTAACTAAAAAATAAAATATTAAGTGTCTGTTAATAAACAGAGGTGCATTAGATGTACCTTCTCAAGTGGCCACATATTCCTGCCTGCTCATGTTCTTCATTTCTTCAAGTTCATCATGGTAATTGTCCAGCTGCACATAAAACCCATCTATAAGGCCAATTCCATAAACCCATCGTTTGGTAACTATAAGGCATTGATAAGCTAGTTAATAGATTAAAAATGCTGCCAATCATACAGGAAAATTGATATGAGTGGAAAGTCCCCAGTACTTAAGTGCCACCAAGTCATAAGATCTTGCAGCTTTCTCTTCCATATCATAACCGCCTGAAATGAACAGAATGCAATCTAAGCAAAAGCAAAGGTCTACCTAGAGCTTAAAGCTTGACACATAAGAAAAGGCCTACCTAGGTAAACTGCGAGGCATTTGGTTTGTACAAAATCCCCACATGCAAAGAAATAGAAGAAGCCTAAGGCTAAGAGTTAGCCAAACAATCCAAAGATTACAAAAGATGCAGAGCCATGAGAAGGACTGCTTTTTATATTTTTTGATTTATTCAAAACTAACCTTGCCTTCCTTTCTTGTCTGCCCTTCCTTCTTGCAACTGTTGTCCCACAAATGGGCTTCATATCTACCAGTCCACCTATGCCTGATGAAGATTAAATTGTAAGTCTTAGAAGCACAACAAATACTAGATATAATGACAAAAAAAAAAAAAAAACTGAAACAAACCCAAGAGAAGAAAATGATGTTTTGTTCAAATACCCTCAGGAGAGAGTTCAAACTAAAATGGCACATTTGGATACACCATAAATTAACAGTCTCAATATTTAGCACAATAGATGGTTATCCATTCTAGCTGCCAATGGAAGCATACATGCCCTCCCTAAGCACCATACATGAACAAGAAACCATAAACTGGTGACCAAAATGACAGAAAGGAGGAGCTGTTTTGACCTTGTGACACCTTTATACTGGGATGTTCTATGCCCAAATGTATCAATGGACTTCCTATGAACAGGTTGCTTGTGACCTACCACCTCATTTCCTCTCTTCTTTGTATCCATGGCCGCACATTCAACAGTTTCAGCATCTGAGATCTGCTGTGAGGCTGTAGCACAGCTAGACTGAGAACCAGGGCTCATTGACAAGCTCAACGACCGCAACTCTTCATACCCAGCTATGGCACCAACAAAAGCAGAACCACCTCCCTCATCACCGAAAAAGACACCCATCTTCTCCCCCAACTCTTCATCTCGATCTACTGCATCAACTTTAGATCTGCGAAATTGTACACGAAAACCCTCTGCTCCAGCACCACCACGATGCGGTCGCGCCAGAGCTGCACCACCCGCACCTCCGACCGGAACGACAGCTCTCTGATGCACCGGCTCTGGTGGTCATCCCATATCATCACCTTATTTGGCAGGTACTGCGGCTCCACCCCGCCGCCGACGAGCACCAGGATGTTGCAGCGGAAGAGCATCTCCACGGCGCCGATCCCGCCTCCGTGCGGTCGAAGTCGCGGCGGAAAGATCTCACGGAAGGGGTCGCAGTTGTAGATCCGGAAGTCATTCTCGGTGCCCGCGGCGAAGCAGCCGTCGTCCTGGTTGAACGAGAGGTGGAGGAGGGCTGGCGCCAGAGAAGGCGACAGCGTCGGAAACGGCGACGAGAGATCGTCGAGGAGGTTAGGGTTTGAGATTTGCGGGAAAGGAGAGGCGGAGATCGGAGGCGGAGGAGACTCTTCTTCTTCTCCATTTGGTCACTGGCGGTGGGTCGGAAGGCAGGGTGCTCTGCCCCCTTCCATGTGATTATCCACTGGTGACGAGGGAGGGGGGAGAGGGGGATCGACTGATCGAGGGGGAAGAGAGAGGGAAGAGAAGGGGGAAAGAGAGCGGTTGATTTTTAGGGCTGGGGTATGGTAATGAGATTTGGGCATTTTTCGCCAGTTTTGAAGTAGTGAGAGCAGAGCGCAGGAGGAGAAAAAAAAGGGGGAAGGAATTCGCTAGTTTTAGCAGGCCAAAACTGATATTAAAAAAAAAATGATTTAAGAAGAACCGATATAAAAAGATAGATGTTATATCGGTTTTTGGGAAATTATATAATATCGGTTTCATAATAACCGATATAAAATACAGCTAACCGATATTATATATAGAGATTATTATATCGGTTACTATATCGGTTATATTAAAAATCGATATAGGGCAGTTTTTGCAACCGATATAAAATGTCCTTTTGGTAATAGTGGATTAGCTTCCGCAAAATATTCGGGTTGTGATGGAATTTTTGTTATCCTCACACATGCGGATCTTGTGTAAAGTAAAAAAAAATTTAATTAATTTTAAATTTTCGCATCCCGAGATCGGATCACTACAGGGCCCGGTTTCGGGGTGTGACAAATGCTTCAAAAGTTTTAAAATATATAAGAATGGAAAAATATATATAGCCTTCTCAAGAGTGGAACTTAAGCAATGTGAGATGCCATGTTTTTCAAAAGCTTATACTACTCATATAAAGTAAAAGAACAAAAAGACAAAACATATTTTCAAGTAAAGTCAAAACACCTTTTGAATTTTTGGAGCAACCAAGAAACCCAACATAAGTCCCACTTGATCCTAGCCCCCTTAATTGGATAGGGTTGAAAAACAAAAAAAAAACATGTTTGTTTGGATGGTGTTTACTTACCGTTTCAAATTTTATTCTCTGGAATATATCCACGAAACATATCCTGCTAGATCTGAATTTTCGAAACTTTTTCCAAATTACTCAACGGAAAAAGGCTTTATCCAAAAGAATCACAACAGTTTTGTCGTCTCACTCTCCCCTTAGCAAACCAATCCCTCAGCACTTGCACACTTTCTTCTCCCCTTTTTTTTATCTATGTACCAGGTGATCCTCTCTTTCACCCCCACTGTCGCTTCTCCTCCATGTTGAAAATCTGTCTCTCATTGTCACATTTTGGTATTATTTTATAGTAAATAGTTATTTATTAAATATTATTATAATTGATTGCTAATTGCTTAGGTGTCTTACTTTTAACTGCATTTTTTTTCAATGTATGTGCATTTCCACTAAAGGTGTTATCCAAAAAGTTCCCTCTCTGTTACATCTCGTCTCTTCCTCTTCTCAAGCGGAAGAACTCATCTATGTTGGTGATCAAGCACAATCACAGCCTACAGCTATTAGGCATGTCTCCATCGTGGCTTTCTTCTTCCTCCTTTTCCCTTCCCTTCTCATCTTCTCTTTCTTCTCCGTGTGCAAGAAAGGCTTAGATTCATAGAATCCAACAGTTGTGATCTTCTTTCCTTCAATCTCCATCATGAGGAGTGGAAGTTCAAAGTTTACATCTCTGAGGGTTTTATTGAAATAAATTATTTTTTCCGTTACGAATTTTATAAAATATTATTCTTCCTCCCGTCTGCATTTTCTTTTCTTATTATGGTTTAAACTTACCTTTTTCTATTCAAAATTAATGTTTTTTAAATTTGAAGTTATGTTTCAATATTTGGTGGTGATGAATCTTTTATATTTTTATTTTATATATAAGCAGGTTCATAAAAAGAAGGGGTTTTTACCGGAAAAGTCCCAAAATATGGGCATTTACCCGGTATAGTACTGGCCCAATTCTCATCACTAATTGGGTCTTCCCGCCAATTTCCTTTTTTTTTATATGATATTCATAGCGACGATAGCGTCACTTGATATAATATTGAGTGACGATATCGTCACTTTGCGCAACCTTTAAATACTCGCGTCGTCCCCTGGTTTCAATCTTGTTCTACCCAATGGATCATAAAAAATCTTGTTTGGCTAGAAATGAAGCATGACTGGTCTATGGGCTTCTATTTTCGAGTGTAATCCGTCACTTTGATTCCATTTTTGTGGCTGTTGATCTTCATGAAAGAGGTTTGTACATTTATGTATATCTTTGCATGGTAACATGAAAAGAAATGAAGATAATGTATTTTTTTTTTTGTTGCTTTCCCTTTACTCTTGGTGTCCATGATGTTAAAGATTGTCACGCACGTGAATGTTGTATTTTGAAAGTGAACATTCTTCTTCTGAACAAATGTTAGTCAATAAATCTACTCTGGCTCCAACTGATGTGTGACAGTTTTATTTGATTTTTTGTATTCAAGTGTAATCCGTCATTTTCTTAACATTTCTGTGGCTGTTGATGTACATTATTGAAGGTTTGTGCATTTATGTCTATCTTTGCATAGTAACATGGGGAAAAATTGAATATAACGATCATTTGTGATGCCTTTTCATTTACTTTTGGTAACAATGAAGTTAGAGACTATCACACACACTTGTATGTTTTGTTTTGGAGTGTGAAACTGAGTGTTTGTATTGTTTGTAATCTTGCATATGTTTTTTATATTGTTTGTAATCCTAGACACTTTCAAAAATTGTGGATTGTAAGCTGTTCTAGGCCATAGATGCCCCTCCACTGTGTTACGTCTTTGGCCCTTTGCAAATATCACACTTCTTTGGTCAATGAGGTGGTTGTCCCTATTTTCCGTACATGTTTGTACAAAAATAATGCCTAAATAATTATTTCTGTCCTGAAATAGGATGTCGGATGGTGAGTTGATTGTGATTTTTCATTATGACGGAGAATTTAAATTTGACATGATTCACCCGGTATACGAAGGCGGAAATCAGAAGATGAGGTCCATTCAAAGTGACATAACATACTCCGAATTGATGAACATAGCTCTTCAAACTACACAGTGGGAAGAAACCTGTGAGAACATAAGCATACGTTATCTTCATCACAATGGGCACGTGTTTTCATTGGCTGCCATAGAGGATGATAGCGACATCAAGTGCATGTTAACACTTTCACAACACAATACAAATGGGATATTACTATACATCAATAGAAGTTCGAATGGTTCTTCCAATAAGATAAGAGAACCTAGAAGGTACATAATATCTTTTTTTATGTATTTTATATATAATGCTTAATACTATTTCTAGTAGTCTAATGTAAATATTTCCATGTGTTTACCTTGAGTAGGTCATTTGAGATGGACATGCGTTCTTTACGAGGCAAACAAATTGATTTTTCTGGGAGCAATCACAATGATAAGCGCAAAGTACCTTCCAGGGAAAGTCATGAAATTCCTACTGTCAATCTATGCGAAGACAATGACATTCATTTTTCAGCAGTCGAAGACATTGGTGGTAATGAATTTGCGAAAGAAAGTAGTTTTGTACTCATTGATCGTGTTGAGAAAGTTAACATGCCTGATGAAATAGAGTTTGTCAATGTTGAATCTGGGAACACGGGAACCAATCTTGCAGGGTTTTCAAAGGCAAGAGGCCAAAGACCTTCTATGTACAATGTTGGAGAACAAAGCTACCATAATCGGAAAGTTATATTCGAAGATGACATGGTCCCGGAAGAATTTGATACAGAGTTGGAACACAATTCATCTCGGGAGATGTGGCTTGGGCGCGAATTTCCGAACCGTGATGATTTTAGGAGAACTATAGCGAAATTTGCAATATACAACAACTTCACTCTCCAGCACTTAAAGACACAACAATTCAAAGTCACTGCACGTTGCAAGGAAACTGACTGTCCATGGCGCATTCACGCATACATGATTGAGAGTGGACCACGCTTCAAGGTTAGGACCTACAACCCAATCCATAAATGTTCGAAGCCATCCATGGGTACTGCACATCGTCAAGCGTCATCAGAACTTATTGCAGAGTACATCTTGGAAAAAGTGCGGTTAAATCACAACATTAGGCCAAAGGAAATAATGAATGACTATCAAATGGAGTTTGGTGTCACAATTTCTTATAGGAAGGCACACATGGCAAGGGAAATTGCACTGCGCATTGTTAGGGGCTCATATGAAGATTCTTTTAAGATCCTCCCTTTGTATTGTGAGGAGTTGAAATTGATGAACCCGGGTACTGTCACCAATATTGATACGTCAGACGACGACAGGTTCAGGAGATTTTTTTGGGCATTTGGTCCATGCATTCGGTCATTCACAACATCCCTTAGGCGAATGATTGCTGTTGATGGATCACATCTCCGTGGCAAGTACCCAGGAGTTCTAATGGTTGCCGTGACCCTCGATGGAAACCACAAGCTGTTCCCAATAGCTTTGCGTTTGCGGAGGCAGAACGGCGCGACAGCTGGGAGTGGTTCCTCGCCAATCTGTCTGTATCATTGGGAGAACCTGCAGATTTGACAATTGTCTCCGATCGGCAGAAGGGCCTTGTTCCCGCGTTGGCAAATGTGATTCCAAGTGCACGTCATTCTTACTGTTGTCGTCATCTTGCGGAAAACATTAAGTCAACCTTCAAAGATCCGGCAATTGTGATGAAATTCTGGTGTGCTGCAAAGGCATATAGAGCATGTGAATATGAGGCGTTTATGGAAGACATCAGGGCTGTCAATCAAGATGCATATAATTATATAAACGGATTTGGCCGGCAGCATTGGGCAAATGCCTTTGTCGAAGGTCGACGATATGACATGCTTACAAGTAATGCCGCTGAGTGCACCAACAGTATGCTGAAAGATACTCGAGCTTTACCAATTGTCAAGCAAGTGGAAGAGATAAGAGCTAGATTGATGGAGTTCTTCCAAAAAAGACAAGCTGAAAACTGCTGCATTAACAGTCGTTTGACTCCATATGCTGAGAAGTTGCTAGGACATGAAACAGAAGAAGCCCGAAGGTTGCACGTACGCGTTGCCGGACTCGTTGAGTTTCAAGTTCAGTCTGCACAGTATGTGGACATTGTTCATCTAGATCGTCGAACTTGCACGTGTCGCAAGTGGGAAGTACTTGGGATACCGTGCTCACATGCAATCGCTTCAATGCGAGTGAGGAAATATAATCCATATGAATTTTGCGACAATTGGTATCTAACAAGTGCACTACATGCCACGTACAATGAGGTGATTCACGCCACTCGTGATAGCAAACAATGGGAGCATATTTCGAACGAAAGAGTTATCCCTCCTCTTGCAACTAAACAGCCCGGGAGACCAAAGAAGAATCGAATACGAACTGAGGATCGTTACAGGGAACGGAGGGTGTTCACATGCTCCAATTGCAACGAGAAAGGCCACAATCGTCAGAGTTGTCGAAATCCCCTGGCTCAACATCGACAGACTTAGTCTCAATTATTTCTGTGAACTGTCGCCAACACAATACTCTCTTTGTTTTTTTGTGAGAAATTGTGTTCATGATGATGGACCATAATCCTGTGCCACTATTTATGTTCATCTGTAAAGAACATACTTTTTTGTTTTGTTTTCATGATGTTGGACCATAATCCTGTGAGTTTGTTTATGTTCATATGTAAAGAACATACTTTTTTGGCCTTCACTTTCTGTAAGAATTATTTTGGAATATTGAAGTCAAAACATTACAAGTATGACATGGTTTCTTACTGATACCAGTGACGGTAGCGTAAAAAAAAAAAATGGTTTCTGTCATGTATGACATACACAAAATACAGAGTTAGTGACGCTAGCGTCACTTATGTCAGGGAAGTCAGCACAGAAAGCCATTATAAGTGACGCTAGCGTCACTTATGTCAGGAAGTCATTACAGAAAGCCATTTTTTGTGACGCTAGCGTCACATATGTCAGGCGATAAAGTTATCACAGAGAGCAAAATTTTTGACGCTATCGTCACTGATATGATACAGAAACCATAATTGAGCGACGCTAGCGTCACTTATGTCAGGCTATAACTGACAACAGAAGGTAAACTTTTTGACGCTAGCGTCACTACTATGATACAGAACCACAAATGAGTGACGCTAGCGTCACTTGATACAGTGGAAAAAAAAAAAGGAAACCACAGTTGTAAAATTCATTGCAAATCTTACATACATTGTGACAACCTGTAGCATTCATTCCCATTAAAAATAATCGTTAAAATTGCCACAACAAAATGATAAACTGAAAGAACTCCATCTATAAAATAATACATTAAGCAACTCCATCTAACCTAAATGAAACTTATGGACATCAAAACTGATTTACATCAGTTGCAAAAAGTAAAGATGAAAATTTCCATGTTCTCGGACAGTCATTGAGTAAGTGGATCAATCGGCAATCGATCGCTATTCAACTCCCAGCTTCGACCATAGATGTCTACAACGATCTTGCTTCTATAATACGGTATATCAGTCGACGTGAATGCAATCGGTATACGGGCTGCAAGATGTTCTGCGTACGCTAGCGCGAAGACCCCGCAATCGTTGCCATTATCTTGATAAGGTATCTTCGTTTTCACAAGTAGTGTCCACACGCCAGTGTCGTACCAACCATAATTAGCATATTGATTGCCGAGGAAGTCAATCTGTTCATAGAAGATGTCAAAACTGATTAGATGAATTTAATAAAAGAAAATGCGAGATGATATACCACACTTCAACAACCAGCCTACACAAATTAATTATTGTACTGTGCTTACGAATTCTTTAGCCACATTAACAGTCGTCCTGTCAGACTTCAAGCTATTGTAATACTCCCATCGTCTTTCTTCATTAAATCCTACGAGCAAACTGAAATGATGTTCATGCCACAATACGAACACCATCAACCGCTTTTCCTTTGCTTCCCAAACCCTCATCCCATCTTTACCCCAACAGTTATCTTGCAATGCCTTTGTGTTTTTGGACTGCCACCAACTCTGTGGACGCGAAGAACAATATAATTAATGCAGACATATGATCACTGAGGAAAATGAGACATTGTAGTAGAGAAGGTTGAAAATACAGCGCCATCAAAAAGCACTTACACAGATACTTGGATCGTAAAAATAAACATCCGGATATCGGACCTTTAGAACCTCAAACCACCAATACATGATGTTTGTGTCTAGCCAATTGCCATCATCGAGCACTTTTTTCAAGGATCCAGCGGAAACCATTGTGCAGTATATATCAAGCTCATCCCGCCTGCAAATATCATAAGAACATACAAAATTCGTGGTTACTTTTCATTGTACTCTTGAAGACTAATAAGGTATCTGAGTTTATTTATGGCGTTAAGATCACAAATTAATATTACTTTTCTTTGTAGAATCCAAGGAACCCCTCCAGTAGCGTCAACTCTTCCTCCGTCAAAGCGTATGCCGACCGCACCAGCTGATGGTCATAATCCTCGAAATAACGAGGGATCTTCCTCTCACGATGCAATCTCTTTATACGCCAGATCAATGTGTTGATATCAGACTTCGGTGTGTGCATCACTATTTGCAGAGAGGGACTTGCACCAGCTGGAGTAGTCAAGACATCGTCTAAATGTGGCACGACGGGCGATGCGAAACTAGCTGCTGGAGGGTCATCATCATGTATTGGCTCATTATCATGTATTGGCTCATCATCATGTATTGTCTCAATATCGATTCTTTTCCCTTCCGAATATTGTAGTCTCCTAGCAGTCGGCGACAAGTTTTGTCGCTCTCTACCCTTTGGGACTGCCCTTTTCCTTGATAATGATGACGAACCCTGCATTGACCAAAAAAGCGCCAAAAAAGTAAACAAAGAAAAATCTTGGTGGAATTAAGAAAGCACATGGGACAATTACCTCCTTATCATCATCCACCTCCTTATCATCATCCGACTGAGAGGTAGATGCAGATTCTGTTCCAAACCCTTCGAAAGCGGTAGCGAATGCATCTCTAAAGCTTTTGATCTTCTTCCGCAATCGGGTTGTAAAATCTCCCAATTTAATCTTCTTGCGATCAGCACGCAAGGATGACAGCTCCACATACTCCAAAAAATGAAACACCTGATACAAACATCAAGGAAGACATGTCAATTTGTTAAATTGTAACAGCAACGGTTTTTAAATTAAATTGAAATACGTATATAATGATTGGATGCTCACATGTTTTCTTGTAGCATCATCCTTTAAATGCTCTGATCCCTTGCTGACTTTCTCCTCTACCACTTTCTGAGGACTTGCTGTTTCTTTGATCGGTGAGCCCCGTCCTTCACCATGGGCACCACATACTACCTCCATGATAGTGTTCAAGCCATACCATAAAAGATAATCATCACTATGTGTTTTGGTAGAGTCCTTCTTCCCGGAGAGTACAGAAGTATGCCTTGACTCCCATAAGTTGAAAACATCTGGATGATTTTGACTATAATCAATCACACATCGCTCTATGCGCTCGTTCCGCTTGAATGGCACCTCGAATGGTGGGGGAACTGACTGTTTCATGCCAAATTGCTTGGTCACACGATTTGCATTATGCCTCTCGAACACCCAATAATGAATGAGGACTGTGCATGACGTAAACAATTTCTTATCCCCTTTTGGCACACTTTGGAGCAGTTTTTTTGGCATCTCCTTGTATGGTTGCCATAAGAACTACACAGAGAATAAAACCATTAGCAACCTCTATAATTAAACTAAAGGTTATGAGACAAATGACGAAGTAACACTCATAGTAAATGAGTACCCCATCTTCCTTCAGACCGTTGATTTGAACGCGTATTTCCTTCATGTTTGTTAACTTCTTGTTATCTTTAAGTCTTTTCTCCCATGTCTTAAACAATGGAAATTGAAGATCCTTCTGCCAACTAGGATCAGGCTTAGGGCACCTCCCAATAGCCATCCTAGAGTATGCCCATATCTACAAGTAAGAAACAACAAAGACACCAAAAAAGTCATGTAAAATTGCAAGAGAGTCATGAACATAGAAGTATGTTGACCAGATTAAAAAAGAATAACCTGTATCAGCTGTAGAGGGCCTGTTAGGGTCTTGAGCAGTGTAAGTTTACCACTTTCTTTTTTCTCCTCAACTTCCCCTCCCTCTTCACTCTCCTCTTCACCTCTTAATAGCCTAGTAGCCCTTGAAAGCATTCTGTACAAACTTGCAAGGCAAGCTGGACCCCATGCATAGGGCTTGAACTCCCTAAAGAGCTCTAACTGCCACGCTGGTCCCCTTGCACCAGAAGAGTTAGCAAAGATCTGTCCAGACACGAGGAAAAATAAATATGCTCTGGTCTTGCATACATCACTCCTCTGCTTGGAGGGCTTGAAATTCTTCTCCAACCATTTGAATTTTATTGTTAGCCCTATCGTGTCTTTTCCCGGATGTGGGGCAAGGCCTAGCAACTCTTTACAGACTTCCGGGACGAATGCATTATTGAAGGTTCTTCCCGTTACCGGTTCACCATCAATAGGGAGTCCATAGATATAAGCAACGTCCTCCAAAGTGATCGTTGCCTCACCCGTTGGTAGGTGAAACGTATTAGTCTCGGGCCTCCATCTTTCAACTAACCCGGATATTAGGGCATGGTCTATCCTCATATAGTCTATCTCTGACAAATATGATAGACCAGCATCCCTCACATGCTCATTTTGTTTTTCCGTCAATACCCATATCTTCTTGTCAGGGTTGGTATTGATGCACCTGTAACATCCAGGTTCAGCCCCATTTAATATTGCCTTTGAGACATGTTGATCTTGATCATACAACAACTCCCCCTCATCATCAGAAGACACGTCTTTCGCCATCTGTTCAGTTCAAAGGCATGTAACAGTGAGCATATACAGGTATGAGTCGAGGAGAGGATAAAATCAACCACATTCATAAACGGAAATATACTAAAGAGTTATTGTATGATCATTAGAAAAATAAGACGACAATTAGTAGTATAATTCTACTCAACATAAACTCATAAAATATAATTAGTATTTTCCACAAATCAGGAGCAATCAACATTTACCGAATTAATCAAAATCCTCTCATACTGCTTATGATTGTTCTTGTTAGCAACCTGTTACACTTCGGCTTTCCCTTTGTATCTTTTTTTTTTTTTTTTTTTTGTAGAATTAACAATGTTTTTAATGCAAAAATGAACTGTACAAAGAGACAGTCCATCAAGGGTTAGAAACATTGGGTTGACCTGAAACTTCATATTTGGAGATTTCCATCCACCACTGTCCCATGATCTGCAGGGTCCGGTTGGGGCCAAGCAGCTGGTATGCATAGTAAGCCATGCACTCCGGATGCATGAGCATTTCCTCTGTATAAACCAATAGGCAATGATGCTATCATATTAATGAGCATGTCTGTGGTGAAATAGTTTCAACACTGTGGTTCCCTCCCCCAACCACCTATGAATAGAGTAATTCTAAAACAGGGGTCATTATAGATAGTGTTATGGCCATTTTTGCTTATCATTGTTATCATCAAGTCCCACAATGTTCTTAACTGGTTTCTTCTTAAGTGGTTTCTTAATCTTATTAAATTGCCCTAAGATCTAAACTTATCTTCTACCACCATCTCATCTCATCTAGGTCTATATAGTGAGGGCAAATGATTCATGGAAGCCTTCATTTACCTATTAAAACCATTTCTCTTCCATGTTTAGTAAAAATGGTTAAGATAACTATCTTATTTATTTACAAATCTCGTTGATGAAAATGAATCTAAAAAATAAAAAACCTCTACTTTCTTGATTAATAAAAGCCAATGTTAGGATAGAACAAATAACCTTCTCTATTGAAGGTGAAGTCAAGTCTTAGTATTGCTTCCAAAACCATTTTATTTTCTTTTTTTGCACAATGAACGTAGAGGAGGTGTAAATTCCCTAACTAATGAAAATGGTAGAAGGTAGTATCTCTTTTGCGATAATCATAAGTTGAAACCTACATTGTCCCATTTCATCGAACAAATAGTGTGCGTGAGAGCAAACAATGTGAAATAGAGAAAATGATATAACCAGAAATACATGATGGCTTACAAGAACAAAACAAATGAAGAATGGAGACTCCAAACAAACATTATGCTTGAAAAAACAAAGGATGATGGATTATACCATACACAGCGGATCAAGAACTCGAAATACACTTAATGATCCGGAAATATTGTGCGGAAACGGGGCTAAAGGGACATACCTTCACGTGGATGTATCAAGGATGATGGATGATAGAGAAGGAAGAAGTATGGAGCAGCGCAGCGCCGTCGTCGTTCTGAAGAAGGAGCAGAAGTTACAAATGGTGAAAATGGGGACGGGTGGGTTAAATAGGTATAGCGATGGACGACGCTAGCGTCACTTTAATCAGGGCTTAGTGACGCTAGCGTCACTCACCCCAGATATCAAAAAAAAAATACAAAAACGCACTAACGGACTTCGTTAGTGTCCACAATTTGGCTGGGACCCAGCAGGATAAATGCCTAAATTTTGGGATTTTTCCAGTAAAATCCCCTAAAAAGAAAGTACATGAAAAGGAAAAAAAAAACTCAATAAATTAAAATTATTTTTTAATTTTAAACTTTAAGCCGTGGTAATTAGTCGCCACTAAAACTACTACACCTATAGTTCTGGTGGCAACTTTTAGCCGTGGCTAATTAAACTTTTAACCGCAACAATAAGTCCCTACTAATTAAACTTCACTTTCATACATTTATGATGATTAATTAGTTAATTTTAGCGGCAATTTTATACTTTAGTGGAAACAATTTTTTAATTAGCAACGGTAAATCTCATTGTTAAGTATTAGACTGTCAGCAGTCATTTTGATGTATAAAAGTTTGGCTTTTAGCCGTGCATTTTAAAATCGTGGCTAAAACTATTAGCGATGGCACTTTTAGCGCGGGCAATAAAAACATCACCGCTAAAACTTACATTGATGACTTTGAGATCTCGTCTAAATGTCCAATTTCTTATAATAATCCTTCCTTGCTTGATGAAACAGAGCATTCAACTTCTTCAACCATAGCTCTTGCAACTAATAGTTTCCTTTGGTAGCAATCTTGAAGGAAGAACATAATAAATAATATAAATACAAAAATCCTAAGTGAATACAAAAAATCAGATCCCCAGATATCTGTCTCAAGCTCTAACAGATCCCAAATCTCTATCTCAAGCTTGCTCTTGAAGCCCAATGGTTGTAAGAGGATGTATGATGGGAAGAAGGAAAAGGAAGGGAGCTAGGATCACATGTAGGACATCCAGACGTATTGAGATATCGTGAGACACCCCGACATCCTGCAATATCACAGGATATGGGTGAAAAAAGCTCAAAGAAAAAAGAAGAAAATTTGGTGGGAGGCCCTTGGGAGTCAATATGAAATGTTTGGGCCTTTTGCTGTCTTTAAAGGACTTAAGAAATCTTTTCCGGTAAAATCTAAAAAAATTAAAAAAAACTAAAAAAAAGAATGCACATTATGAAGATGTAAAAAAATGAAGCTGGCGGGTTTTGAACTTGACCCGTTTAGGCTATCGTTTGGACCTAGCGAGATGTGGCATCACGGAAAATGCTTATTTTGAAATAAATCATTCTCATACTTTAAGGTTGCTACTTTAATATATATAATATAATAATAATATCTATCGAACTGAAGGAGGCCTGTGTTTAGCCCGGACTTAAAAGTAAAAATACATTTAAATTAAGACTCACTTTGATACAATTAGGAAGAAAATAAATTCAAACTAAAAAAATATGTCATTTATCATTCTTGACTTTCTCATCATCTAATTCATACCACTAGGAACATAGAAAAAATACAGCCTAAGTTATAGTTTGGATTTGTCCTTGTTTTCTAGAATACTACTAAATTAACACTTATTAAACTTCAGCCTTTATAATTTTGAGCATAACCCAAATCATGCATATAATGCTTCTTCGACCCATATATTGTCTCATAGGATCCAGGAGCCAAACTAAAGCCCTATGCCCCCACACTTTAAGGTAAATAATGTTAAGTTTTCTATCCTTCCAAATGTAATGGGTGTAACATTAGTTTCTTATTAATGGTTCTACTTGAAAATAATTGGCTATTATAATAATAGCTTCACCGCATAGGTTAAGCCCTTAAACTAGAAAATGATCATATGACATTAGTCACATCATATTAAGTTTACTGGCATCCCATATTTAATCAATATCATCTTAATTATGAGCCATATTTCTATAAATAGTGATGATAAAATGGATAAGTTATAGGAAAATTTAGCCAGAGGTCTCCTAATATTGTCGTTTAAGGCCTTGAATCCACATGATTTTCGATTTAGGCCTCTAATCTATACGCCTAGAATTATTTCAGGCAGAGGTCCTTAAGTATGCCAGATCATACATTTGCAGACTGATTTGCCCTTCTAACCGTCTAAAGTTATGTCACGAACTTAACTAGTTTTAAGCTCCTTAATATGATATTTAATGACTAATTTTCCCCTATAAACGCATCAAGCTGTCTAACGGATTTTATTTCCTAGTTTTAGATCAAGTTTCGAAATTCAAATACGAGGGAATAGATCAAGCTTCGAAACTCAAATGGGAGGGAACGATGTTGCTACGTCTTCTGCTACACACTCAATGCTTCCAAGCAAGACTTCCTCATGTAGCAACTTGAAGCTCTCCACTGCGGTAAAAGAAGAAATCACATCGCCTGCGCTGTTGCAGAGAATAGAGATCAGACAGTCTCTATTGTAGAACCTATCAAGGAAGTTTTGCAGAAGTAGAGGAGATTGGTTTAGATGTGTTGATCGTCGATGGAGAAGTGAGAAGATTAGATGATCAAAGGCGGGCCATTGTTGCCAGATCTAGATCAAGAGGAAGGAAAGGGTTCTCAGAATCCGGTGTATTGATCAGAATCTCATTTTTGAAAGAAATACAGATAAATTTATCTGATTTCTTTAAGAAATTCAAATAAATTTATCTGAGATTTTGCTAGAAATTCAAATAAACTTATCTGAGTTTGGTATGAATTTATCTAAGTTTGAAGTGAATTTATTTGAGCTTGAAGTGAATTTATCTGACTTAGGTATGAATTTATCTGAGTTTGAAGTGGATTTATCTAGTTTGGTAAGAATTTATTTGAGTTTGGCATGAGTTTATTTGAGTTTGAAGTGAATTTATCTAAGTTTTGTATGAATTTATCTGAATTTATCGAAGTTTAGTATGAATTTATCTGATTTACTCAGATAAATTTATCTGACTTTCTGTCACAAACTCAGATAAATTTTTTCTTACTTCCTGTCACAAACTCAAATAAGTTTATAAGTAATAAAACTAACTCAGATAAATTTATCTGATTTTGTGATAGAATACAGATAAATTTATATGACTTTGTTTGACCTAGACATGATTTTATCTGAGTTTGATATGAAGTTATCTGTGTTTCCTATGATATACAAATTACTAGGATTTTAAGATGGTCACTATTTGCAAATGTTGTAATATTCAACTTACTTCTTGTTTGGATTGAGCGAAAATGAATTAGAGGAGAAGAAGTTGACTTAAACAAAGAAGAAGATGAATCAGAAGGAGGAGGAGGAGAAAATGAAGAAGAAATCAGATAAACCCTATAGATAAATTTATATATAGATTGTTAGGGTTTGAAGAGAGACTCCTATAGATTTTGTATTTCCTAGGGTTTGAAATCAAATGTATCACTTCTTCAACCACTAAATTAATGATGGAACAGTTTCTTCAAAGATGATACGACTGCTTTAGACTCTCTGAGGTTAATCTCCTTCCATGATTTAGTTTCACCCTTCTCCTTGCCCTTGCTGTTCAAATGCATGGTTTCTTGCTTCCTTGGTTCTTTGACAAGATTCCGCGATTTAGTCTGAGCGTTTTTTAATAACGTGATAAGGGATTAAGAGGGTATGGACTTTTTAAGTATATAAAACTTGAGAAGAGACCTTTGTCTCTACGAAAATAACTTGTGGACTGTTTGCAATAGAATACATTGTTGAGCGACTCCAGGCGACTCCAGCCAAACGCCCCTAATAATCATGTGGCAATCAATCTCATGATTTAATCATGTAATTATAAAAAGGATGAGCGATTCAAGATTTATGTAATCAACATAAAAAAAAAAAAAAAAAGCACATTACACAAATTCTCAATCACAATTTTATCACATCATGGACAAATAGTTAGAAGAACTCTTAAGTAAATTGATACTGTGCCATTATTAGGCCTGGTCCAAAACTTGAGAATGCCTATAAAGGCACATCCCATATATGTAAAATTTGTGACTTAAAAGGCACCAAACAAATGGATAATCAAACGGACTTAAGGGCACCAAACAAATGGACAATCAAAACATAATTTGCATTGTGTAGCCCAAAGTAAGAAAATTCATAAAGAAGCCACAGATAATACTGGAGCAAAAACATGCATGGTTATAACAGACGCATTACCTTCTCCACCTACCTTAGCATATTTAGAGAATGCATAGGTGTTCAAAATCATGCTAAGGTACTGCAAAAAAAAACTGAAAAAAAAAAAAAAAAAGAGAGAGAAATGTCCCAAAAATCTGATGGATCCAGATCATTTCTTTTGATTATAGAAACCCAACAAATGGTCCTATATGCCAATTGCATCAGGCTCAAATACCGTCTATTAAAGGAGAAATAATAGGGTGTGACGGGCAATGAATGTGTATAGCATGTATTTTTTTTTTTACACACACGTGAAGACTCCATACAAGCGGAAAGAAAGCCCACACAAATAAAAAGAGGTGATGTACCCAGGGTTCGAACTCTGGACAGCAGTCGGTGAGAACTGCTAAGTGGGTGTTCTAATGTATATAGCATGTCTACAGCAGTGATACATACATCTCTATTAAAGGAGAAATGATATGACTTTTCTTTTTTTTTTTTTTTGAGATCCATGCAATCCAAAGATAAGGCTCCAAATATTTCTAAGAAAATGGTGGATCCTCGAAATAATGAATGGCTTAGATCATGCATTTACTGCATAATAGAAAATGGTCTGATTGCATTTTTTTAAAATAATTTCTCTAAATCAATCAGGATCTAAGATCTGAAAAATCTCACCCTAGTATTCTGAGTGTTCAAAAATCATGATCAATGATTCAAACTAAACATTAAACCCAGCAAGAAACATAAAAAATATAAGGGCCCACAAGTTCTTATAATAAGCTATTGGGTTACCTCGCCATGATCACTTACGAGCAAATCAACAATTCTTATGATACCATTTTCTTATCATGACTTCTCCACTTTAAGCCAATTGAGAATAGGCACATTGATTGAGAAGATCCAACCGCTGAATCATATCGATTGAAGCGATCAAGACATTCCACAACTTGTTTTTCAATTTGGACATTCGATTGAGGAAATCCGACCATTCAAGCATCATTGAGATGACCCGGCCATTGAGTTTTTTTTTGTCTTAGATGATCTAGATCCAACCATCAAGAATGAAAACGTCTTAAGATTGTTGGCGACGGTGGATTGGATATGTGAGAGGAGAGGAAAAAGATGCTTAAAGCTCTAATAGTAAACCCAACCAAGTACAGAAACCACAATACTAGTTAAAACAACATATAACCAGCAGCCTCCACACCCATCAGATCCAACCTGAGCTATAAGCAACCTGGCTCAACCCAATTAGGGATTGGGAAACCTAGCCTAGTAGCAACCTAACTTAGCCCTTAGTTGAAGTCCATCAATTAGGGTCCAAGTGTAAATTTTGTTTTATTTTTCATTAAAGGGTCCAAGTGTATTGATAGAATTACTTTGTTAGTAAAGGAGATCATTATAAATGCTTTCTTCCTTGTGAGTTTTTCCGATGTGGGATTCGAGGAAGTCAAATTGCAAGTTTCCAAATATGAGATGGGATTAGTAAAATAACTGTTTTTCATGGGATTCTCAACACTTTTCTTATATAAAAAATGTATGAATAAGAATAGTGTTTTCCAAGAAAATAAAAACTCAAACATAGGATTTATTATTTTAAAAAATTTCCAACAATCTCCCACAATCTTCAAAAAATTTAAACAAACACATAAACCACACAATACTAATACGTAATTATTTATCAGAAAAATATCAAAAGTGGTTAAATGGAGCAGATACCCTAGCCATGTGGGCATGCCCGTACTTAGCATGGGTTATTGTGCTAGCATATACTTAATGAAGGGTTTAAAAGAAGATTAGTGTAAGAAAACTAATTTACAAGTAGTTGTCTGAAGAGTACGTCTTATACAGATATCATGCTCTGCTGATGTAGTGAAACCATACTGATGTCTTCGCAATGAGCAGGGCCGGCTCACCCTATAGGCAAGTGAAGCAAGTGGTGGGGGCCTCACCATGAGAGGGCCTCATAATTTTGTTGGATTAGTAACATTAACATGATAAAACTAAAAAGAGAAAATCATGGTACATTTGAAAACCAAAATCAAACCAGAGAAGAAGATAGACGAAGAAGAAGCCAGTAAAAATAAAAATATTCTAAAATAAGTACGTTTTTAAAGGTATCAAATCTCGCTGGGAATCATCTTAAATGAATTCAAATGAACTCGAGCGAGAAGAGAAAATTGATCACAATTTGACCCGTTTTCTAATGAAACTGAAATCATCGAAAAATTCCATCATTGAAAAATTTTCATAAAATCAGAATTTCAAATAAGTCCTTTGTTTTATAGAAAATACCCTGTTTTTCATAAAATGGCATTTCAAATCAACCTTGACTCATGGGGTCCACTAATTAGGATACTATTGAGTCTTTTCCAAACTTATATATTGCTTATTGAATACTATTAACAGTACCGGTTACAGTTGCTTCCACCGAAAAAAGTTTTTCGAAATTAAAGTTAATAAAATCTTATCTATGATCAACTATGTCAGAAGAGGGATTAAGCGGGTTAGCCATTTTATCTATTATGAAGAAAATTTTGGAAAACCTTGAATACAAAAAATTGATCAATAAGTTTGCATCACAAAAGGCAAGAAAGGTTAAATTCACTTAAAAAAAATAAATCCCTCAACAAGCTCTAAAAAAAAAAACCCAAAAAAAAAAAAAAAATCCAAAATTTTTTTTAAGTCCACCAATGTACTACTCATAGTGTACATTGCCGGTCCCAAATTAACCCGGATTAAGGACGAGGGTTTTCTCGTGTCACACATAGAAGCTAGGGGCCTCGTTTATACTTTCGCCTGGGGCCACATATTGTCTTGAGACGGCCCTGGCAATGAGGTTCTAACTAAAACTATCTTTTATTTTATTTTATGTTCAAGTCACCTATAAAACGAACATCCTGATTCCTGGGTCATCTGTAAAAGAAAGAATGGTATTGGAGAATCTTCTCAAGCACATCAAGGCTTCTATAGCGATTAAGAAAAGATCTTGAGCTTTCTTCATTCTATGATGTGGTTTCAGTCGAAAATAGTATTTTTACATCTTATTGCAAGTACTCAGAAAGGAACTCCAAAAATATGCTTTCATTTCTTCTACTTTCTTCTTCTTTTTCGTTTCTTTGCAAATTAAGACTTCCTTTTCTTTTCCATGTAATACAGTTTTCCAACTACTTTATATTTTCTTCTGTCTTAGAGAAAGTTGTTCACAGTTCACACAGATGATACGTTGATAAAATCCAATTTACCAGTGAAATTATCCTTGAATATTGAAGGTTCCATCTACTCTCATTTTAACCACTCGATCTACCTTTTACTTTAATATATTTAATTTAAGTACTATTTTTTTTTTTTTATGATTTGACATCTATTTCCCTTCACTCCTCCACACATGTAAACAAAGAATCCAACATATAGCAGTCCAAAGTAGAGGCATAAAAAAGAAAAAAAAAAGATTAAAGCCCTTATTTTCACAAGCCTAGAAACGAGGCCTTTTATTTTAAGAGGATTTGCCTCTACTTTTTTAAATGCGCATGGAGGGCAGAATCGTGTGTCAAACGCTCATATTTTTCAAACATCTACTTGCTTTAGACATTTAGATAAATAGATGCTGAAAATAGAGATGTCAATTAATTGACTTGGGCTCTGACTACTTGACTTGAGCCAGGAACTTTAAGCTAGGTTGAGGAGACCTTTATTTTGCGACCTGTTGGGCCTAACCCAAGATGGCTAAATCCTTTATTCGGTTGGGCCATGTTGCTTATAAGCCAGTTTGGATCTGATGGGCCTGGAGTTTCCAAAAGAATTTTCAAATCTCAAACGGCTTCATCAAAAGAATTTGCACTTGAGTTAAATTAACAACCGTTTCTAATTTGCTATTTGGTCCTTAATGAGCCAGTAAGTTTAGGGTTGATCTTCGGGCTAAACATCAGCTTTGGTCCTACGAAGTGGGTGGCGAAAAGCATCTTTAAGGAAAGCAATTACGCACCTCCAAACATTTTTTTTTGGCAAAATTAGCGAAAGGTCCCTATAAGTGAATGTATCCAGCCTCCAGTCCAAGAAAAAACTTTTTAAGGCCTATGGTCCACTCAGCTAGACTGTTTGTAGCCATAGGTCCCTGCGTCCACACATTCTCATTTTTCAGGACTTTTTTGCCCTTTCAACTATTTTAGGCATAAAATTTTGAAATTTAAAATTTAAAATTTTATATTATCCCTCTTCTTCTACAACGAACATAGGTTAGCTGGGTTTGGATTCTACAAAATGCCTATCTCCTCCTCCATCACTCAGTCGTAGTCAGATCTCCTTTCCTCATCCTCCTCGTCCTCTCCGTCTCTGGCCACAGCGGCTTCGACGACAACACGCCGTCCACGAAAGCTCCAGATCTGCGATAAGCCGATTAGTGATAATTCTTTTTCAGAAAGCAATCTGTTTGCAATCTCAAAAATAGAAGAACCCATTCATTTCTTTCAATCACAATAAAAAATTGTAACTTTCAAAATCTCATCTTTTCTAACATACATTACCTTTCTCCTTGATATGCAGATTGTTGACAAATACGTGAAAGATGCACGCGTTCTCATCTCAACGCACGAAAATTCGGAGATTGCAGGAGCCGTCAATCTCCTTGACGCCGCCCTCGCCATATCTCCGCGGCTAGAGACCGCCCTCGAGCTAAAAGCTCGATCGCTTCTCTACCTATGTCCATTCAAAGATGTTGCTGACATGCTTCAAGATTACATACCCATCTATAAAATGATGTGTGGTGAATCGTCATCATCTCTCTCATCTAAAATCTCCTCATAATGGATCAGTTGAATTCCCTCTGTTTCTAGGAGGGATTCGGTCATGTTTTCCGATCTTTGATGCATCTGTCGGGAGAAGCAGATCAGATAACGAAGAAGAAGTGTATCAGTTCCAGGTTTGAGTTCGGGTCAGGTCAACCTGATCCACTCAGAAGCTCATAAAGTAAAGGATACATCAATTTGTTGCAGGAAAAAGGTTTGCCGGTCTCATTGTAGCCGCCACTGTAGTTTTCCGATCGTTGCTGAACGTAGTCGACGGTGCTACGCCATCGCCAGAGAAGGAAGGCAGCAGGGCTGTTATATCATTTTTTATAAATATATACGAGTTTGTATGAGATTTATCTGAGTTTTTGTCAAATTTATTTACATTCTTGTCAAGTTTATCTGAGTTTTAACAAATTTATATGAGTTTCTGTCAAATTTATCTAAGTTTTTTGTGAAATTTATCTGAGTTTTTGTCAAATTTATCTGAGTTTTGGACGAATCTATCTGAGTTTTTGACAAATTTATCTGAGTTTTTGTGAAATTTATTTGAATTCTCGTCAAATTTATCTGAGTTCTGGAATAAAATTATCTAAGTTCTGAACAAATCTATCTGAATTTTTAGCAAATTTACTTGAGTTTTTGAAAAATATAGCCAAGTTTCAGACAAATTTATCTCCATTTTAAAATTTTTAATTGAGTTTTTGAACTAAAATTTCTGTAAATTTGGCAAATTTATTTATATTTTCTTAGATCTATTTGTGTTTTTGAATTTTATTTGTGTCTTTTGAAATTTAATTGTATTTTTTGAAATAAATTTAACTGAGTTTTGACAAAAATACTCGAGTTTTTGGCAAATTTTTTTGAAATTTGGAAAATTGGTTTATCTTAGTTTTGGCAAATGTATTTGTATTTTTTAATTGTATTTACGTCTTTTGAAATTTATTTACGTTTTTTGAAATTTATTTGAAAATTTTAAATTTTTTTGGATCTTCTAAGATTTATTTGAGTTTTTTAAAATTTATTTATATTTTCTGAAATTTATTTATATTTTCTGAAATTTATTTAGATCTTTTAAAATTTATTGCGTCTTTTTAAATTGATTTTCATCTTTTGAAATTTGTTTATATTTTTTTAAGTTTATTTGGATCTTTTTAAATTTATTTGTGTCTTTTTAAATCTCTATGCATTCTTTTGAGATTTATTGTATTTTTTGAATTTATTTATTTTTTAAAATTTATTTACATTATTTTGAACTTTATTTGTGTGTTTTTAGAATTTATTTGAAAATCTCATTAATGAGATTCCATTAATCGTGGGCAATTAAATGGTACTTGACCATTATTAATGGATATCCCACCAATCATGAGATATGATTTAAAGAAAGGGCAAATTGGACATTTCAGGTATGAAAAAGTGTGAGAGGGACCTTTGGCTGTATGACATTTTTTTGTGGACTGTTTGCAATAAAGTGATATTATGAGGGACCTCCGGCCAAAGCCCCCTTTTTTTTTTCTCCTCTATTATCACAAATCCAACTCCACCATCACCAACAGTGGTTAGGGAGTAGGCGGGAGAGGTTTCGATGATGTTTTGCCCTACTTTCACTTTCTTTCTCGTAAGGAAAACACAAAATGGGCAAAATATTTTTCTTTCCTCTCTCCAACTATCTTCTTTGGCCTCCTCCTATTTTTTTTTCAATGATTTACTTGAGGCATCTTGTTATAGAGTGTTCTTGGTTGAAGAAACTCTACCCATCCCATTGAGCAGTGGCGGCTCCAGGAATTCGAATCAGTGGGGTCAACAAAAGACTTATTTTCCATAAATTGAATTAATATATTTTTCCCTTTATCAACATCTGTCACCTACTTTCGATAATTCGAAAAATATAATACAAAATTCTCAAATAATCTATTTCAGACAATTCGACAATGATAACATCGAATTCTCAAACAAAAATAAACATAAATTTTAATACATTGTTACTAATAGTTCTTATTCCAAAAAAGAAAATTCAAATACATAAACTCCTACAGCTGACCTCGACGGGTTTTCATGTGTTGAAGTTATTTCATAATAGCTTTATTATCAACACTAGAAAATACGTCATTTTCAATATATGTGACAAAACAGTCATTCATTCATTGATCTCTACTCATTGGGTAGGGCTGGGAGTCTATATGCCTAAATCTAAATGTTAGGATTTTCCCCTTCTAATATGGGGAGAATACCGTATTTAGACGTTAAATTAGGGTAAATGAAGAGTTAATGACGGAATGTCTAAAAAATGAAATTTTCTTTAAAAACAAAAGTTGCACCCATTGTTTTTTATTTATTTTGGTAGACATATGACACATTAACTTAGGCATTGAGTGAGGTACGTTAAAATCTTCACATAAGTTTGATTCATTAAAGTTTTATTTTTTAAAGACCTTTTTAGATCATTGACCCCACTGACATCCATGTAGCGCCGCCCATGGTGCCATTGAGTGCATGTTTGGTCGAGAAACCCAAGAGAGAGCCGTTGTTTCTTGGTTCCACACTTAATTTTATGGAGGCCATATCTTTACCTGGAGAGAGTGCCTTAAAAGTGCTTCACGGTAAGATATAGGTCTTTCTCCGCTTTATATTTCAAATTTTTGGGATTTTTCGACTTATTATTGCAAAAATGCTAAGAAAAAGAAACCATTTTTAAACTGTTTAAAACCAAATAACAAATAAAAAATCGGTCTAGAATATAACTAAAACATTTTATGGATTATTCTACTTTTCCCAAATTTATTCTAATTTTCTTATCTGGCCACCCTCTCTGATCACCTCTCGCAAGCACCCCGTGCGAGACCACCCACCCAAGGACATTCCAATCGCATGCGAGGGGAAGATCAAAACATCAGAATGAGACCTTGGTGCATTGAAAACATCAATCCCATTAGATCATTCTAACCCTTTGATATATGGTCTCCAACTATAATAGTTTTAGAAGCTTTTTTTATATTTTAAGTCTACAAGAGTAACAATTGGTAAGGGTCAAATTTTATGCATTGGGAGGGACAGGGATAAGTGTGAGGGGTTATGATTGATCAAATTGGGTCCCAGCTGAAAGTAAAAAAGGGCATTCTCACATATCTGTCCGAATCTGTGGATAAAAGGATTTTTTTTTCCAAAACCTGGTTTAAACCAAGCATTTTTAAACATCTAAGGTTTGCTGAAGGTCTTATCTGATTTTTAAGACTATTCTGGGTCCCACGTGATCATTCATTCTCTAGAATATAGGCCATCTGACCTGATTTGCAACAATTTCTATGATCAATTGCAGATATGTCTCATCTGAGACCTAATCTAGGTCTTCCAGATTTTGTCACGTGGAATTCTGCCATTATTTTTCAAAGATTTTCTGAAGTGCCTGCCGAGCCGATGATGCTATGATTCAACATCTTTAAGCTTCGCTGTATAATTGTTTTCATATGAAAGATTTGGCTCCTCTCATCTATATTTTGGGTTTTGAAGTACTTCAATCTACAAAGGTCTTGTTTATCAATTAGCACAGGTATACTATAGATCTTATCAATATGGTTGGTCTCCTAAATACAACCTCAGTCAACATGCCTTTTTAGTGAATGTCAAGTTTGGTCAAGACAATGGTAGTCCCTCAGCACGGTCTTGTTGTTGAAACTTGGTGGGCCTCTAGGGTAGGTTTCAAAAACTTTTGACCCACTTGATATAGGGTTCAATTATCCAGAAGACTCTAAAACCCAATTCATGATACATACCCTCAATCTCAACCGTCATGATCAGTAAAACAATCTATCTAGAAGATAGAAACAATAACTAACAAGCATCAAATAAATCTACAATATACATGGAAGCAGATTATACCTTTGGAGCTCGGTTGTACTCTAATGAAGAATTTACGTCTTTCTTTGATGATGAAACGCTTTCACTAATTAAATAGGAATCTCCAACACCTCTTGATCTTCCACGCTATGACCCGTATCAGATTCTCTTTTTCTCAAGAAGAAGGTGGGATCTTCAAAAGAAAACTACTAGAAACACAAAGGAGGAACTAGAAGAGGGAAAGGAGAAAGACCATGTGCAACTCTTGCACACAAAGGGATGGACGTCCAACACTTGGACTTGACAACCTCTTGGACGTGAATCTCAAGAATGAGAATAGCATCATAAACTTCTAGCCCTCTTTCTCTCTATTTATAGCTTTTGCAAGCTTCAATTACTAATTTCTATTAGAAGTCTCACTTCCATAAGAATTAGTAAGTTTCTCTTCTTTTACTAATTAAAATAGAAGTCTTACTTCAAATATGATTAGTAACTTTCTAATTCATTTTCTAATTAAAATAGAAGTCTCAATTCTACTAAAATTTGTAACTTTACTATTACCACTATTAGAAGTCTCACTTCAAATAGAAATAGTAATTTTCCTTTTAGAGCTCAATTAGTATCTTTCTAATAACTTAGGCTAGCGTAGGGACCATTAAGGATTCCTTAGAAAGCTGGCTCCAACTGGGACTAGCGACCCCACATCTCATATGCAATCCGAGCCCACAGTTAATTGAAAATAACTCCACTATATAAATGCAATTGAACTCCAGTCTTTAGAATTCAATCCTACCAAAATTTATAACTTTACTATTACCACTATTAGAAGTCTCACTTCAATTAGAAATAGTAACTTTCATATTAGAGTTCAATTAGTATCTTTCTAATAACTTGGGCTAGCGTGGGGACCACTAGGGATTCCTTAGAAAGCTGACTCCAACTGGGACTCGCGACCCTACATCTCATGTGCAATCCAGGCCCACAGTTAATTACAAAAAACTCCACTATATAAATGCAATTGCTAGTCTTAGGAATATTACATAGAAGACCCTAAACTTTCACATTACCACAAATAGGCCCCGCTATCAATATCCATGGATAAATTGGACCTGTCTTCCAAACTTAGATCCATATCTTATTATCCTTGAGCCCCAATTAATTATAATGATCATATGTACCTTTCCAATTAACTCTTAATCGGAATGGGTGTGCACTTACCAATGATAAATCCATTAATTGGCATAAGGGGATATTAGAGATAGATTCCATCTTGACCATTGAATGTTCCTACAGCTCTACTACCACATGCCCAAATCACCGAGGTGTTGACTTACAATTGACCTCACGCATTGGTGACTCAAAGCAAATAAATAGATAGAAACTTGAGTTCATTAATGTATCAGGATTGAGAGCTTATTGCTAGGGAATTATGAGAGCAGACCTTAAAGTAAAGACAGTGTTTATAAGGTGCTTCTCATGATCCTTCAATACATCCAATGTACCAGTACTATGATTCAAAATCTTCAATTCTGATGATCGAGACAAATCATACTATCTCATAGTAACCAAAGTACTGCAACCTTGTTAGTAGAGATGTCAAGTCTCATCACTGGTTGTGAAGATATTTAAGTATAAGATTTGTCACACATGTCTCCCGTATGTAGATCCCATCCATACACATGTGTTACATCTAATATACTTGTGGACTCCGGTTCATCTCATGAACCATCATGTCATTCGTATTGGTTATGTGCAAGTATATAATAAATCACAATTCTCTCATGAAAGGAAAGCATGAATATACTGATAAATAAAGAAATTAATCAATTTATTATATAATCTACTGGATTGAGTTCATAAAACTAACAATCTCCCACTTGGGCTCAATGCTAGTTAGGATTGCATCTCATGCCCATCCCATCTACATACCGCTCAAAGACTTTGATAGTCAAAGGCTTAGTAAAGGGATCTACCAAATTGTCTGCAGAGTCTATCTTGGTGATCGTACATCACCTCTCTGCACAATCTGTCTGACCATGTATAACTTCCTCTGTACATGCTTTTTAGCTCGTGGGTCTTTGGACTTAGTGACTGCCTTGCTGTTATCACAGTAAACTGTGAGCGGATACTTGCCAAAAGTACCACTCCAAGTTCCATTAGGAATCTTCGAGCCAAGTTGCTTCTGTAGCTGCTTCTCATGACTGATTTGCCCTTTCAACTTTTTTGGCATAAAAACTTGAAATTTCAAATTTCAAATCTTCCATTCTCCCTCCTTCTTACATCCTCTCTCTCATCTATGCTACCCAGAGGACCTCAACCGTGAACTTCCCCCACGGATGCTCCTTCACCCCGCGATAGTAGTCTCCGCCGTCACCGCATAAAAAGAGTGTGTAGAGAGATTTAATCCACATCCACCACGTGGAGATTGAACCTACAGGAAGGGCATTGCCTTGTAGATAGTGGTTAGTCGATCCAATGCAATCTTTCTTTATTATACTCTATAGTGATTGCAGCATAGCGTATGTACGATTAGTGCATGCCATTTATATAACACCGATGAAGCAACCGATGCAAACCATGATGAAGTCTGTCATGAAGGCCAAGCCCAAGCATTACAAGGTGGCTTCACCCTGGTGGATGTGTGCACACTAGGGAGCATGCTTGCCTAGACAACCATTCTAGAAGAGATGAATATCCACGAATTGCTTTTGGCATATACATCTCAAAAGTTGGAAGAATAGCCGAAATGCGCAATGTTCAAAGCAATTGGGCTGCTGGTCTTCTGTGTTCTTGTTGAAGAACGGAAAAGGAGAAGAGAAGAAAGACTGTTGGGCTGCTGGACTTGCCGTCGCCGGAGAATGAAGACTGCTGCCGTTGATAGAGCCCCGCGCCAGCCTTGCTCGATCGAAGAAGGAGAAGACAAAGGGGTCTCGATCGAACCAGAGAGAGGAAGGACCCTGTTAGGGTATTGTTTCAGGTCGAGTTCGGGTTGGGTCAAGTTGATCTGGTTCCAGGCTACGTCAAGGTACAAAAGGTTGGTTCGGGTCAAGCGGGAATCAACCAGGAAGAGAATTTATCTGAGTTTTTGTCAAATTTATCTGAGTTTCTATCAAATTTATCTGACTTTTATCAAATTTATCTGAGTTTTATCAAATTTATCTGAGTTTTTATCAAATTTACTAACTTTTTATCAAATTTATCAGAGTTTTTTCGAAAATCCATTTGAGTTTTTGGCAAATTTATCTGAGTTTCTGGCAAATATATATAAGTTTCTCACAAATTTATCTCCATTTTAGAAAATTTAACTGAGTTTTTGAACAATCTTTCTGTGTTTTTTGCAAATTTATCTGAATTTTTTGGCATATTTATTCGCAATCTTTTCAAGTTTATTTGCATTTTTTGAAATAAATTTAACTGAGTTTTGGAAAAAATACTTGAATTTTTGGCAAATTTTTATGAAATTTGAAAAATTGGTTTATCTTAGTTTTGGCAAATGTATTTGTGTTTTTGCAAATTTATTTGCGAATAAGAATTTTATTTACGTCTTTTGAAATTTATTTGCATCTTTTGAAATTTATTTACATTTTTTGAGTTATATTTGGATCTTTTAAAATTTATTTGCGTCTTTTGAAATTTATTTAGGTCTTTTGAAATTGATTTATTTCTTTTTATTTACGTCTTTTGAAATTTATTTGCGTCTTTTAAAATTTATATTTACGTCTTTTGAAATTAATTTATACTTTTTGAATTTTATTTGGATCTTTTCAGATTTACTTGCATCTTTTGGAATTTATTTGGGTCTTTTAAAAAATTTTTGCGTCTTTTTAAATTTATTTATGTTCTTTTGAGATTTATTTGTGTTTTTTGAAATTTGTTTGTGTTTTTTAAGAATTTATTTGAAAATCTCATTAATGGGATTTCATTAATCATGGTCAATTAAATGGTAGTTGACCATTATTAATAGCATATCCCACTAATCATGGGATATGATTTAAAGAAAGGGTAAATTAGATATTTTAGGTATTCAAATTTGGAAAAATAACCTCTGACACTATGAAAAAATATTGTGGATTAAAGACAATAAAGTGAAGTGTTCGGGGACCCATCACCGAATGCCCCTATCTTCTTTCTAATCCTACGTTATACCGTCGCTTATTTGGCAGTTTGTTACACTTAACTATTACTCATCTTATATGCTTGGCCGAGGTTCAAATCCTAGCTACTTCGCCTCTTTCCGCTTGTGCGGACTCCTTTTCCACTTGTGTGGGCTGATGAGTCTTTAAAATTACACATTTTTCATTATTAAGTTTTAATAATTAAGGACTTAATCATCTAATCATGCTTGATTTAATTAGGAAATAATGATTTTATGTTTTTAAGTCAACATCCTTTGAAAAACCACATTTTCACTTAAAATCATGAAAATTTCTATCTTTAGCATGTAAAGCCAAAAATCTCTTATGACTTTTGATTTACACATGAATAATTTGTCTTGATTGTTTTTGTAGGGTATCTTCGCATTTTTGGGACCCGCCTTAAGAGAGAAACAAAGGAGAAGAAAAGTCCACACAAGCTATATATGGGACCCACTCATGTACACGAGAGCACCACCCCTAGGTGTGAACGTAGATGGATTGTCACAGCCGCAATATTGAAGACCCGTGCTTACTACGTGAAGACATGTGCATGCACAGCAAGCAAAGCTAATCGCTTGACGGATGAACCTCACTGCAGCAACCAGATGAACAAGTATATTTGTCCCCCATGCAACCCTTATTAAAAAGGGTTGCTTGCGAGTGATTGTTGAGGTTGGACCGGAAGAGACCACAACAAGAGGAGGCCATGATTGCTGCTCATAAGTGATTGGTGAGGCCATGTGTAGTGCTCGCGAGAGATTGGTGAGGCCGGCTCCATCTCATCTTCCCTCTTCTTCTTTCCAGTGATTTTGTCTTTTGGTATCCTTGGGCCATGGATGAAAGATTATTGTGAAAGAGAAGTTGTAAAGGTGCATTTTTAATGATAAATCAAGAAGTATCATTTGCTATGGCGGGCTAATTTCTTTGATTGGAGCTATGGATGAAGATAAGTAATCGCCTTTTTTATTTATTGAGTAGTTACAATTTGTATTTCATGTTTATGTACATAATGATTAATAGACTTACCGTCGTGCCCTACGCAAACCTCCATTCTTAATTTCTGACAAATAGAAATTTATTTTTGACTATTCATGCTTAGGTTTGATAGTCCATACTTAGGACTGAGTTTTCCTTTGATGGGTTATGCTTACTTTTGATGGGTGACGCTTAGATTATTTCTTGACCTCTCTGAGGTGAAGGAAGTCTTGGATTTTTGTTAATTAAAAAGGCTTTTAAAGTTAAATTATCCAAGTCAAAAACATTGTTTTGTCTTTAGTTTGAAGTAAAGGTTGGACGAAGTTATGATTACTTGATAAATAAACGGGTGGATGCTTATTGGATTCCTATGCTCTAATTATTTTTATCAACTGTTATTTTTCATCTGCTAATTGATTGTATGATTTTCTTTTCGTTAACTCATTTTAAAACTCATCTTCTTTGATTAATTAAATTTCTTAATTTAAAAGTTTCTTTAACTAGCTCCATGTGGGTTCAACCCGTATTTGCTACTGTCTCAAATAGACAGCCATGCATTTGCGGTTAAATAACATTGTTCCTAAGTTCCTAGAGTTTTAGGATAGGCACTATTAGCAGAGGGCCTAGACTCACCATATTCATGAGTGAGTCCAAGAGACAAAACGGGCTAGAAATATTATAAAGAATTCAATTTATTGCAATTTGGTGATGATTTTATTCTTAAATCCGGAATTTGAATTTTATAATATTTGTTTTTGAAGTATTTTATTCAAATGGCTCATGCATACTAATCTTTACTGAAGCTTCGGTAAGACCTTGTGTTTTGATCTCTCTGTATATACTTAGGACATTGATCAAGTTCTGGTCACATCATGGGCCCTCTTCCCACTTGTGCGGGCCTCCTTCCCACTTGTGCGAGCTACCTTCCCGTGTGTTGCAGACTATCTCTTGGGTCCCAGCCCCCTTGCCTAGGCTACTAGGAAAAAAAAAAAAAAACTATTGCTCATCTAGGTTTACCAAAAAAATAAAAAATACTCATCTAGATATCTCAAATGCAATTAATCTAGTGAGTCAATTCATGACGGTCCCTAGACATCTTCATTTGGATGTTGTACGTCAAATTACTTTATACCTTTTTTGTAGTGGTGGACCCAAGTGTTACCACGCGGATTCGGTTGCACCCGTGTGATTTTAGTAACCTTTTAGATAAAATATTAAAACATTTAATTTTATTGTTTAACTTCTTTACTTGACCATATGCCATACCATGCAAATGAAAACTCAGTCTTTTTTTTATGTTGACTGGGTGAGATGTCTTGATATCCACTAATCTATGACAAGACAATACATGTATTCAGGCGATGCTTTAATTTCTTGAAAATTTAAAAAAGAAAAAATAAGATAAAGTCTCCTGGTGCTATGTCTTCCGCTTGCTCCGGGATTCTTTGGCTTCATCGATTGCCCTCTGAACATAACTTTACTCAAACTCTTGCAACACCACACACCACTCCATGCCAATAATGCCGGTGCAATTCAAATGCAGCTAATCCGCCTTTTTCATGAGTGCACCAAGCATATTGATGTTGCTTGCGATTTTATCTATGATTAATAGGGAGATTCTAAACGCACCCACATGTATTGCTGTACACCCACATTTTTTTTAATTACCAAAATAGCCTCAGGTGAAATGACGAAATCACCCTTCTTCATCAACATCCTCCCTCTCTTCCTTTGCTATGGAGTTTCTTGAGGTTGGGAGGTTTCATCGTCTTCTTCTTTTTTCTGCCTCTGCTTTTTCTTATTCTTCATTATCCCTTATTTCCATACTATTCTAACTTCATTCATCCCCATTGATCTTCATCTCTTTCCTCATCATCATCTTCTCAAACTCTTAAAAAGTATCAAAGTCTCCTCCATTTATTTAAAGATATTGGAGGCACTCATCTCCCTACACCACATTGTCCATCGGAAGTAGGCATTTTCAATATGGACTTGTAACTAACGGTCTACCAAGAGGAGGTATACACTTGACTTCGTTTCCAGCATTTTAATTAAAATTCACGCGTCCTGTTCGGCATTCCAGAGCCGTGCAAATGAATATTGCATGGCGGAATACTATCAAACATATTAGATTTGAACGGCATAAATATGCCGTGCAAAAATATTTTGCACGGCATATTTATGCCGTTCAAATGAGTTTTGCACGGATATTTAGGCCGTGCATAAAATGTTTGCACGGCATATTTATGCCGTGCAAAAATATTTTGCATGGCAATAGTAAACCGAGCATATTTCACAAGGACAGTATATAGTTTCGTGCATTAATATACTAAGATTTAGCAATCATATTTTCAGGAGAATCAGTCAACCGGTGCGAGTGAGTGCTCTTTGGATTTTACTAATGTCTTCACCACTGACATGATATTTAGAAGCCGAGAGGATCTAATTCAATGGATAAGGGAAGTTGGAAAGAAACATGGCTTGGTAATTGTAATCAAAACTTCAGATGCTGGTGGAGATGGTAGGAAGCCGAGAATAATTTTATCTTGTAAAAGAAGCGGAAGCTATAAGGGTCCATCGAAGGTCTCCGAAAAAAGAAATCCTAATAAGGCAACGGGAACGAAGAAGTGTAATTGCCCTTTTGCTTTGAAGGGCCGAAAGTTGGCAAATGATGATGATTGGATGTTAACAGTGGTATGTGGGTTGCACAATCATCCAAACGCACAACATCTCGAGGGGCACTCATTTGCTGGAAGGCTTTCAGGCGAGGAAATCAATGTTTTGATTGATATGTCGAAGAGTTTGGTGAAGCCAAGGAACATCCTTCGTACGTTGCAGGAAATGGACGTGCACAACACCAGTACGATGAAGAGTATCTACAATGCCCGTCAGAAGTGGAGGGTGACTGAGTTGGCCAATCCAAAAGCCCTCCGAGCATCACTGTTGCGCACACCGACGATATGTCACCGGCAAGCCATCAAGAATATCGAGGGTAGTCTGCAGTGCCCTCTGGTAGAAGTCAACTGGCTGGTCCGTTCGTTCAAGCATGGCACGAATATAGTCCTTCGCTCGAAGGATCTATAAGAAACAATAGAATGTGTCAAAGGAAATTTTAAAGAATAGTTGCATCGATGTATGAAATAAGATAGTTTACAATGCACTCATCGTTCTCGGAAGTGGGTCCTCTCTACCCTCATTAGGGTCATAGTGGGAATGGCGGGCGGGGTTCTGTACACGAGGGTGAGATATCCTAGTGTACCACTCGAGGTAGTCCGGTGAACACTCCCATGCATGATGTGCTCGATGGCCGCGGTGCGCAAGAGATAATACATGGTCCTCCCAAGTAATCCAATACCGGTCCAGAAACGTATAGGAGACCTTATATTTACCAGCAGTACTACCCCGAGTAGCACGGATGGGGGCGAGAGGTGCAGGTGGGATGGTCTGTACATAGCCGAATTGTCGAAGAACCCTATGTGGGTGGATGGGTTCAATGACATCTAGGGCTCTCAAGCAACCACAGAAGAAGGATATCTGCTGTAGTGGATGCTGAGCCCTAGCACTAGCATACGGATCCCAAGCAATGTGTCACATGTAAACGAAACAAGTCACTAATATAATAAAACAGGCTCCTTGTCAAAAAACGTAAAAGAAAAAAGTAAAGAACGTAAAAAATATATAACATAAAAAGTTCTATTGGGTGCTCACCTCACTCGGGTGTAAGGCATCCAATCTCTCCCGCATCAGCTGTATGTTTTCACTGGCATTTCCGAAATCCTGTCCAGAATTCCAGCGGCTTGCTAGAGGCATCCCTGCAGTGTATCCCCATTGTGCATTAAGAATGGGAAGTGCTCGTACACCCAAGACTACAAATGACAAATATTAATAATTATACAATACTTATATCAATTACCCCGGAAAAGGTATATGCATATATAAAATGTACCGGTCTTACTGTGAGCAGTGTCAAATATCCAGTAATCTGCCGCACATCTGCCCTCGTGGCGGTCCCCAACTGGCGATACAGATACGCCAGTGCGGCAGCCCCCCATGCATAATGACGGACCCGTGGCAGGTCCATCAATAAGGATAAGTAGTAGACAGGGACCCTCGTGGCGGACTTATCAGTGAATAGTGTATAGCCCAACAAATAAAGAAGATAGCCTCTGGCTGCACACTCTACCTCCTCAACCGACGACGCAGGAGTCACATCGCCGCACACCCGTCGGATCCACCCCATCCTCACTACCCCACCCCGTGCCAGGTTCAACTCTGCTGTCGCAGATTCCCTATCCACACCCAGTCCTAACTCGAGTAGATCTACTTGGTCAGTAAATCCCATTGTAGTAGATACGTGGATAGGAAGTCCAGTGACTGGGATGCCGAGTAGAGAACTCACATCATCTAATGTGATCGTCATCTCCCCAAACGGCATGTGGAAGGTATTGGTCTCGTGCTGGCATCTCTCCATAAAGCTCGAGACCAAGGGGCAGGAGATATATCGGTAGCTGAAACGCCTCAGGTCTACCAATCCAGACTCTTCTATGATAGCGCGAAAGAGAGGCACCTTAAGATCGAGACGATCTCCAGGGCGAGGTATGTACCAGTCCTTCAGCTGGTGCCAATAACTGATACATTTGAGCGGGCCACGTTCCTGCACATTACAAGTATAGTATAAATCTTCATTAACATCTGGTATTATATAAGGAATTTCTTAAAACATATAAAGAATTAACGTGTACCTCCCCGTCCCATATGGATATGGCCACGTGAGTCCTGATACTCACAAGGACGGGCTCATCGGCCGGACCGCTGGGAATAGGGCCATCCCCTGCTGCCGCAGCATGAGGACTGGATGGCTGTGCCTGATCCTCTGAGGAATCATCCTCCCCTGCTGGCACAATAGGAGTACTAGACGACTGGGGAGGACTAGACGGCCCTGCCTCATCCTCTGAGGAATCATCATCTAAAGAGCTCTCAGCAGTGGATCATGCCGTAATTTGCGTCTTTGTTCAGACGCCGTTGGCCGTTGATGGCCGGCGGTCGAAGTAGTAGCATGCACACCTCGGCGAGGAGGTCTAGTAACGCCAACCTTCACCCGCACTCTGGATGGATCGTTAGAAGTACTACCACGTCCACCTGTAGGATGTGAGATGCCACCAATACGGCGAGCTGGTCTCCTCGGCATATCTTCCAATCTGGATTTAAAATAAAAATCAGTAGGAAGAAAAAAGCATTCTAGGAAGAAATCTTTTTTTCTTGTATTGCTCGGTTCAATTGTGTTGTGCAAAATCGTTCTGCACAGCACAACTTTTCCGTGCAACAATTTTATGCACGGTATATGTTTACCGTGCATATTTGTTTTGCACGGTTTATAGGTTCCGTGCAAAACATTTATGCACGGATTCTTTTATCGTGCAAAAATCTATACACGGTAAACATTTGCCGTGCACAACAATTCATGCACGGTTCTGCATTGCCGAGCAGATCGCGAAAACTGCCACGATTTTTGGCAAAGTGAACAGGGATTCAGCACTTCGAATGCACATGAATTAGCTCTTAATAAACTTATCTACTATCTAACAAAGAAATTACGACCTAAAAGGAATGTAAAAATATAAACGTATGAAGAAGAAGAAAAAGGGAAAAGAAGAAGACTCACCTGACACGTCCTGTGAAGAAGAAGAAGAAGAAGAAGAAGAAGAAGCGATGTGCACTGCTTGGAGGGAGAACGACCAAGAAGAGGGAAGGCCAGAGGAGGAAAAGTTTGCTCTTTGTGCACTGCTGCTCTTTGCTCGGTTTTTCAAAAGTGGTCGACGAGGAAAATGCAAAGGAGGAGAACGATGGGTTTCTTGCGTGGGTAGTTTGGGGAATATTGTGGGTGGGCTCAGCAAAACGATTTTAAGAAAATAAAAGAGGGGGGTGAGCTCAGCAAGTGGGTGCATACAGCAATAGTAGTGGGTGCATATAGAATCTCCCATGATTAATATGAGTGTAACATCATCAATCTTCCTCATGTTTCTACTAGTCTACAGTTGGTTGCTATCTCCACTAAATGCTTCCCTATGCCTAGATATCAGTTCTTGTTAGCAAATTTGATGCCAGTTAATTGTTAATTCTCCAACATCATTGCGGGGAGTGTTAATTTATGCCATATGACACTTTTGTCTTTTATATGCTTATAACCGATCCCTAGATTAGGAGATTTTGATTGCCAAATTAAGGGTTGTAATTGTCCAATTAAGGGATTGTAATTATCCATACTGTCATTGTTAGCTTGGTTCAGTTCTCCACCTTAACGACTGAATAAAGGATTGCTTAAATTCTATTGAGTCTGACTAATAGTGATCATTTATCAAAGAATGACTCTGGTTATCAAATAATTGAACAACCGGGATCCATTTACTTGCGATACTTACTTACATTCATAAAAAGTATCAAATGAATTATGAGTTCGACTGATATTCCTTGCTCATTTTCAGACAATTACTTATTCACAAACCTCGTGTGGGGCTAATAGTTCTATATTAGTATGAATACTCACATTGAGATCATCCTATTTGCAGTGCAAATACTCTTATTAGTCGTTATGTTTTATTCAGTCTTTGAAAATGTCAAACCAACTCACACCACTCAAGTGGATAAATATTGGCAGCTGGATAACGGAAACCGTTTTGATAAGTTCCACAAATAGAGTTACCCCGGAGCGTGGTGAAAATTGTCTTCATTGAAAATGAAAGAAATAGATGTAAGTGTTTATTCTCATCGCATGTGTGAGTTTCCATCACCTTATATGTATGAGTTGTGTTTATGTCTCATCTCATGTTGAGTTGTGTCATGAGGAACCCCGAGGCCAACGTTTAATCAATCTAATCTTTTGATACCTATTGCCCCTGTTGAAGTAGTTCGAGTACAAATTTTAGTTCGCTCCAAAAATTATTCACCATTGAACTATTTTAAAACTAAAAAGAAAAAAAAAAAAAAAAACACCACTACAGCTGGCCATTAAATCTGAGGACGCCATTAAACTTGAGGACTTCAAGTACCTAAGGGTGTGATCATTTGATCAAACTGATATTTCATATCCCCTCATTTAGGTCCAAAATGTTTCTATCCCCTCGTCTAAGTCTCCTTTGAATTACCATGCATCCAAGTCGACTCCATTATAAGGGCATTTTTCATTAAAAAAAAAATCGAGTAATTTTTCAATCAGCTTGTGTGCCGCATGCCTCACTAACAAGCTTTTCATCTTTTACGACAGGTATTCCCACAAAAGTGGGTAATGCCCTACCACTGCTCTATCAGCAGGTCGAGCATACATTTTTTTTATTTTCACGTGCTGTGGTGGTTTAACAACTAGGAAGATTTCTCCCATCCATCCCAATCAATCAAATCTTCGGAGTAGGGTACATCCAGGACAGTTAAAGGCCATCGAGCTCCCAGAATCTTTCTTACGTCTCTATAACTTCTCTCCATTTTTCTTCTTCTCTCTTTAAATTAGGCTTAACCGGATCTTTCATTTATCCGGACTCAATTTGGTACGGGTGTTCTTGCGTCCTCGAGCTACGGTGCTGAACTAAAATTAACACTGCTCTAAAAGGAACAAGAGATTAAATCTCAGGTGGGAGATAGTTAGCACCAGATAGTGTTTGCAGAAAATTTCAATGATCATTCCTTCTATTACTAATGTCTTTATATACATCTTTGCAGGCTTCAAGGTTACATTCTGTTACATTTCCAGAGGACCTGCTCAACACATGCAACATGACACTCCACAAGACCCACGTACATAAAAGATTCCTACAAGAAAGGCTTACTCATGGAAACTCAGTCAAGAAGGTTTCCTTTTATTCAGGACTTTGATAACTGAACCTAACCCAAATCTGACCCACTCTAGCTGCACGTGCATGCAATTTGAAATTTGAACATTGTAAGAAAAGAGGAATAATTGTGCGTATCACAATTTTTATATAGTCTTGACATTTCAACATAGAAGAGATCTTATATAGTTTAAGATTAGGGCGTCGTCACAGTAAGTGATTGAAGATATGCAGTTACCTTGCCCGTCATAATTGGATTTAACCTATTTCTTTCACACCACAAAAGTAAATTTCATACATACATAAAGCAACAGAGACCCCAGAGTGTTCTGTATGCAAACCTTTTTTTCCACCTGATTTTGGTCTTTAGGGGCAGTGGTCATGAGATGCACCAGCCTCGCTGATCTGAGCCTGGCCGGCATTGGAGTGAACGTGGGCTTTTCTCAAGCCGCCCATTGTCTGATGCATAGCCTATTGCCCAGCCAAATACTTATATTTGCATCGGAGTTGGCCTGTCAAGCTTGAAGGCCCAACTATAGGCCGACCTGGTCCAGCATATTTAGCGCACAGTGGCAGACATTTTTTGCAAACCGGCTAGGCTAAGTTTGTAGCAAGAATAAGGTCCAGAATATTATGCCTGATAACTAACAGGCCTGGGTTGGACAACCTTCGCTGATACTATGAATACCCCAGTTATAGACCATTTTTGATTTCTAGATAGTCAACAAATTGATTGCTGCAATTGATAATATTGTGATCTTCACTTCCCATCTTTGTAAAGAACATTCATCGCAGATATGCAACATCAATTTAGCAGTAGTGATAATTATTACATAGGAGACATTAAGAAAGAAGAATTAAGTGCTCCATACCATGATTTGACCTACATGTTACATAAAGCCCCACTTCTACTAGCCTACACATTCAAATGCTCCCCAGAGGTTATACATTCAAAGCTCTCCACTGCCACTGCCCAAAAAAAAATTAAAGCAAATAAAATGAATGCATTAAACACACACACACACAGGTGTTGGGTTGACCTCTGGGAGAAGTATAGAACAACCAAAACGCATGACCAGGTTCAAGTTCTAACCTAAAATTTAGGTAGGAAATATGAGAGGACCCAACTTCAGAAGAAAAAAAAAATCTGAACCTTTGGCACACTTGAGTTGATATCAGATTGGGCTGTACGATCAGGAATGCATTAAATTGTCAAGTCATGAGACATACCAGCATTTGCAGCCTGTTAAATTATGAGGGCCTAACTAAATAATCCAAGGATCCTCCTTTCTTCTTTTGTATCACCCCTGGGGCTGATCTGAACACGAGGCTCCTCCAGCTGCAGGAGCTGCAGACATGCTGCTCACCGACCCGTTCTCCGCAGGTGGAGGCACACCCCATTTCCCTTCTGACTCGAGTGGTTCCAAAACATACACACCTCCATCTGTCATCCCCATTGCAAACTGATTTGGTTCAGATGGATGTGAGGCAATCACCAGTGGATATACAGTTGAGCTGGAGGACGAAAAGAGAGAAATCAGCCCAAGTGAATTACAATTGAACCATGTGGAGCCAAAGAAGTAACACATATGACAGTATAGGGAACAAAACTACAAACAGGCTTAGCTACCAGAATAGTTAAAGCCCAGATGCAGTCTTAAATACAGGTTTGGACCCCATGTTGGTGAGGCCTGAAAGTGACACGTCAGATCAGGTTTTATGTACTTTTAGATGTACATACATAGAACCTTAGAATATAATTTAACAGTAAAGATATTGGAGAGTTAGCAGAATTTAGGGTACACATTGCAAATTTCTACTGAATTCTTAGGAATCCATATGAAAAGGGCCTTGGATAAAAGGTTTAATAGTGGAACGTCAAGGGTAGAAAGGGTTTCATAGTGAAAGGTCATGGAGATCTACAATGGACCATCAAAATTTCACATTGATAAGAATTGATAACCGACCGATCACCTTAGGATAATAAATGCTAGGAACTTGACAGAACCCTGTAGATCTTCTGTCCCTTCACACTTAAACCCCTTTGATATAAGCCCCTTCCCTAGGAATTTATAGAAATCTAGTAGGAATTAGGCAGACAAATTGGTTCCATTGCCACAAAAAAAAAAATTGGTATCAATCAGGTTTAAAACTGTTATATATCATGATATAATAGTCATTTTCGACAGATTCTCAGAACCATAAGCCAAGCACTAGATATTGCCTGCTTTATCTTTTTTGAGTAAAGATTAGAATACCTGATGTTAGCTGGAAGATAAGCTGCTGGATTTATCCGACATCGGAGCTTAAGATTTGCAGCGCTAAATACGCACACAGTTGCATCCAAAAAGCTAGCATATACCAACTGGCTGTCACATGAGAATGTAGCATGGGAGATTGGAGCAGAAGATTCACGTGGGACCCACTATAGAGACAGGAGATGCTGTGATCAGAAGGCCAAAACTACAATGGTATAGATACCACAGACCCAAAATTAATATAATAAACTAATACCTGCTTCACACACTCTAGCTTCGGTGCTTCATATATTGCAATCTGAGTCTCATGAACAGCCAAAAAGTGTACGTTATCCTGGTGAAATTGTACACGCGTCTCTGAAAGTGCTGCCACTTTCTGCCCTGCTGGAATCTGCAAAAACCTGTTCTTCTGCATCTCCCATCCATCAGTTCCCCACACACAAAGCTGAAGCAACAGATGATGACCAAATATGATATGCGTCTTAAGAAAAGCCAGAAAATTAGAGAAAAATAAATCTTAAAAAAGGCAGCAACTTGTAGAACAGTTAATAGAAGGCATTCCTAATAAGTCATGAAGAAATTAAATACTAACCTGAGCGTCAGCTCCAGATGAAACCAGAACACTCAATACTTGTGAAAAGGCGAGGCCAGTGATTCTTTTCGAGTGACCTCTTAGCTTGAATTTAACCTGCATAAAGTAACAACAGTCTTTCATTAATAGATCTTACTCATTGATGTAGAATTTAAGCTGCCCAGTAATAGGACTATACCTCATCGGGACGGATATTATATATGTGGATCGAGCAGTCATCCATGCCTATAGCAATTATATTGTTATCTTGTGGGTGGAATGCAAGAAATGTTGCAGCAGGTGGTGGACGCATGAATGTTGTCATTGTCTGGACTTGACATCAAATTTGAATGAGTTAAAACCCAGTAAATGAGGTAAAGCTTTTTCATTTTCAATTAGGGAATAATAATATCATGCCTACAATTATCCTGAAAAAGAAGTGCAAAAATAGAAACAGGATAATTTGTTTTCCAAGACAAACATCCCAGTAGCTAATCATAAACAACCTTAAATGAAATCATGTTGAAAAGGGATATCTTTCCTCCTGATGCAGACAAGACATAAGAATCATTCTTTGACAAAGCAAAGCAGGGTACAGCTTCCTCAGAATTTGTGCCAGTTATGTCATTCGTCATCAATATGCCACTTGGTGGTTGCCATAATTGAGGGACAACAGTCGCAGTCGCCTACAAGAACAAGCATATTATGATAGAATTATGGACATGAAAACTCTCTCCCAGGAAAAGAGAAGAAAACGCAAACCAGGCAGAGAAAAAGACCATTAGTTTACTCATTTACCTTTACATTTGTATTACGATCATTTCGCTGCCACTTCCAAAGCAGATGAATTGCATTGGATGCTAATGCCAAAATGGAAAAACCCGAGTTGGTATAAATCAACCTTGATATCTGCAATGTCAAGTAAGAAGCTATTACCATAAACCTTTTCCATTTTGGAATAGCAATCTAGGTATTTGAAATGGTAGTGGTGGGGTTTAGAGTTTAGACTGAATCCTACTATCTACTCTGATTTAATCATGATGTAAATAGCAATCTAGGAGAAACAGATATTTGATAATAAGTACATGGTTAAGTATGTGATTTTATAGATGGGACATACAAATAAAAAAAGGGCAGTGCAGTATCAATAAGTTGGACACAATTTATGAAAAAAAGCAAATCAACTGCACAATCCTATTATCAAGCTATGCTAGAAATCATCTGTATTGAATTTTGATGCCATTGCATTTTTTTTTCAAGCTGATTTCCCATAATTTTAGTTTCTAATACAAACAACAGGGTATAGATAACCCATTGAAAAAAAAAAAGGTATAGATAAACCTATATAACTGAGACCTAGGAAACAATATATCAATAGACACTAACAAGTGACCAAAGTGAGTCAAATGAGAATTAGATATTTATCACTGAAAAAAAATCAAATCAAACCAAATCATCTAGAAAGTAGGCTAAAACTTCTCCAATAGTTATCAAAATTGCAAAAATGTGGGCTCAATATACAGCAATTACATACCCTATCAAATGCAACCGAATTTGTGTTATTCAGCCATCACATCACAGCCTATGACACCCAGATACAGTATGGATATGGTAGGGACAGGCCATGGAATTGGTAGGGACATGGATTTTATACACAAAAAGTGAAGTATCGGAGATGGAATGACACGATACGCTGGCCATTTTGAAGTATCCATGCATCACAGGTCACAACAAGAAAAATTGCCTTCACTAAAACACACAAAAACCGCTTGGCTAAACACGTGGACCATATAGATCTTCTATGACCTGAATAATTAAGTTGACTCCTATTGAGAAAAAAACACAGATTGTATTATAATGTTCAAAGTACTCATACTAGTACTTGGCTAAGTATGTAGACCTCATGGATCTTATAAATCCTAAATTCGAAGTTGTCTCCTATTGAGGTACTAAAAACACACTGTTCCTATTCTACTAACATGGTACTTTCAGCAAATATATGTGCATACATGCACCATGCAGTACTTTTTCTAGTACTTGTTTTTTTTTTTTTTTTGCAATCTCCACCCATCTTCTATTCCATTTTGAGGCAATGTTTCAAGACCAGTTGTGTGATTTTCGTTATGAGAGAGACTATACAAACTCGGGAACACACTCCAAGAAGTCCTTGCATGAGTGGAAAGTACAGTGTTTGGCAGCCTCAAGAGTCAGGACCTTGTACATCAGATTTCTTCTCCTTCCTGACAAAAGCTTTACCGGAAGTATAAAAGAAGTTGTCTGCCTTCCTGGAAATATTAACCCAGTCCATAGTCTTCACCCTGTTCCTATCGTCTCGAGCCAGATCAAACAGGGTGAAAAGCTCAAAGTAAATGATTCGGAAGTCTGGTGGCATCCCGACCAAATCCTCATTAGTGGGGATGGTTTCTTCAAATAACTCTCCAAATATCGGAAGCCCAAAGATTTCTTTTATCTCCTGCATAAGAATCCCAATTCAGCATTCGGAGTAATAAACGTATTGGTGGCAGGGCAAAAGAGCTCCAAAATAGTCACGAAACTCCTCAACCCGAGAGTTGTGTCCGATCCGTTGGAGGCCGAGATGAAATTCATCCCTTTCAAGGTTTTTTACAAATTATTCTTGAAGAAATCAAAGGAAAAAAGCATGGAAAATGATTTCCTAACTGAAATACAACAAAATCAACGAGGAAGACCGAAGAAAAATCGAGAAAATAAGGCAAAAGTACAGCCGGCCATGAATGTTTCCAAAAGAAAAGGGTTCGAGCCTTACCAGCCATGGATTCGACCTTGGATGAAGGAAAATCGCTGAATTCTTGGTGAAAAATCACAAGGAAAAGTCGCCCTACGTCCACAGGCTCTCAGTTTCCTTGGATAATTGAGTTTGAAAAGTGTGGGAAAACGAAGCGGCTGACTGTTTATATATACAGTTCCATCAGACGGCCCACAGGCAACCCATGTCCAACATAATTTTGTTACGCACTGGGTCCTACTTTTTGATGCCCCGTGCTGCCCCAATTCAAAAATTAAGCTAACCTTGATATTTTCCTTAAAAATATCTTTCCAACAAGTTATCACTTGCCCAATCCAAAACCTATTTGGCCCCTCAATGGTCCAAATCAGACAATTCAAGTGAAACTCAAGGTTTAATCCAAATAGCCAGTCTCCTTCAAATTTTCATACCAACTTCATCTTTGTCAGGTCAAGTCCAAACAATGACTTTGATTTTGAAAAATAAACCAAAAACCAATAAAATTCCAAACCAATTTCATCTCAAATACATAGACCTTTTGATTCTCTTAAAACCTCAGGAATTTTTGGCGAGTGCTCCTCACAGTCCCCATGGAGATGCACACAAATGATATCCGTGAAAAATAGTTAAGAGGATGATCAATGTCTCATGTTTTACAAAAATCCTCCATCAACCCCTTCATTTTTGGTTAATTCCTCAAAATTCAAGTCTAGGCCTAAAACCTACCTTGACAAATCTTTCCATTTCACCCTCCCTATAGACTGGCTATTTCGAGGCACAATGATTCCAAAGTCGGCCTTTTCCATCATTGTACCTCAAGGGGGCACTTGTTGGTATACAAAAAAATGACATGCTCCCAACAAGGCAAGAAGCATCCAAGATGAGCGCATGAGAAAGCATCAAGCTTGACTCTTCAATTTCATTAAATTGAGGGTCAAAGGACACTCCCTACAGACAGACGATTTCAAGAAGCTCCTAACATCACTAAGAAAGCAAGGGAAGCTAAAACAGTAGAAGTCAACTCCATTTCTAAGAACTTCACAATGCTCAGACATGGACCCTAATGACAGCAATTGACCTAGTTCTAGGGGTCAGATCAAGGTGAATCCTAATCCAAGGTCAAGAAATACACTTTAAAGGTGTTTCACAAAGTTCCAAGGAGATCCAAGGTCATTTGGATAGAAATTCAGCCAAAGGGACTCCAAACATTCAACCTCCAGACATGGACTTGAATTCTACATTCAGTCAACCTACGAAAGTCAAAAGCTGATGAGGATACACTAGAAGGTCAAGCAGAAGTTCAAAAAATATACTTCAAAGTTTCAGAGTAGGTGAAGACCAATTGGACTCAAATTCAGATAAAATACAGTGGAATCGGTTCAAAGTGAAGTTGCTCGGACATAGGGGAGCTGGGACCCACTCTGACCAATTTCCATGGGTCCTATCAAGATAAAATCTACCTTAAAGTCCAAGAGCAAGTTGCAAAGGTGTTTCTCTAAGGTTTTAAAGCAATTGAAGGCCATTTGGACCCAGATCCTGCCCAAAGCAGTCTAATACAGGGTTGGTTGGAGATGGCAAACTGGGACCCACTATGACCCACTTTTGGAGGTCAAACCATGGTAAAAGCTTCCTTGATGCTCAATAACAAGTTCCAGAGAGGTTTCCCACAGTTTCAAAGCAATTAGAGACCATTTGGACCAAGATCCAGTTCAAGGCAAAAGTGCCAAAAAATGGAGGATGAAGTTCACATTTGACCAATTTCGAGAAATCAAATGATGGTGCAAATTTCCTAAAAGTCCAAGAATAACTCCAAGAAGGATTTCCCAAAGTTTCAAGGTCACTGGAGATCAGTTGGACCCAAAACTCCCATACTGACCTCCCATGTTCAACCAAAGCCTATTTGGCCGGACATGGGCATACAATTGGTATTTTGCCGCACCTTTTCAAATTGTAACTCCTTGAAACTGCTTGGAACTCATCCCCAACTACTCTTTTAGCCTATAAATACACCCTTTGGGTGACCATTCAAGGCCCCAGAGACAATCTCTTAAAGCATTTTATCCCCTGCAGACTTGAGATTCTCAAAGGAATTCTCTTCCTTCTTCACATCTCTCTTTGAGAAGGAGAAGTACTGCCTCTAGGCCTTACAACACACAACCATAGCCTCTGAAACTCAGTCTTCAACTTCTGGAAATGTTTCTCTAGAGAAAGAAACTAAGTATTCATGGACTTACCAACCCCTACCGACCCAAATCCATGACTACACAGTCTTCTTTGATTTTCTCACTTAAAGGAGCTAGGGTGTCCTTCCATTTACAGTTCTGTTGTGCACGCCCTCTTAGTCTTCATTCTGGTTCTCTATACACAAGGACCCAGAATGACACAACTTTGGATACTCGCTGGCACAAAAAACCAGCAAATCCCTTGGATTGTACAAAATGCAATCCTTGATAAATAAGTGATGATTTTCAAAAATTACTGTCAGTCAAAACTAAACCCCATCCATCAACCACTTGGTAAAATCATCCCAAAGCAGTGGCAGAGGCATATCAGAACCTTGGAAGCAAAGTCTGGGAGAAACCAAAAGGGAAGAAGAGAAAAATTAGCAGACAAAGAACCATGTCAGTGCCTGTTTGGCCGAACATGGGCTCACAAAACTTTATTTTTTGCAGTTTCTTCTTTATTTTTTATGAATTTCTATATTTTGACAAAGAACCATGTCCGGACAGTGCCTGTTTGGCCGAACATGGGCACACAAAACTTTATTTTTTGCAGTTTCTTCTTTATTTTTTTATGAATTTCTATATTTTGTTCAATTTTTGTTCAGTTTGAAACCATCTAAAGGCCAGATGGAGGAGTTGTAAAAAAAAAAAAAAGAATTTGTAAACAACTTGAATCCACAAGGCCTGGAGCGCGAACCCATGTAATACAAATTTGAGGAATGAATATAAGTTCTTCATATTTTCTGTGTTTGAATTTTGTGAATTACAACCATCATTTTTCACAATTTTCTCCCAACAGGTCCAATCTCAATGAAATCATGAAATATTTTATTCTTCTTTTCCTTTTTCAAATGTTTCAATTTAGAAACATAACGAAGTAATGTAGTCTATATGTTTGTGGTTTCTCACCTAAATTTACATAATGAAAACATAAAATTCCACTATTTTATTATTTATTTTTTTAAGTATGACTTAGAAAGAACAAGGGAGTTAGTTATGTAGTGTGCGAGAATAGATATATGGTTTCTCACCCAGATCTACAAGAGTTATGAGATATATGTTTCTCATTAATAAAGTTTGTTGTCACCAACAAAAAAAAATGAGAGTAATGGTGTGTAGATTTATGATTCTCACCTAGATTTACACATTTACATGTAATAATCAAGAAAGTTCACTCTCTTATAAGCATGTAAAATAGTAATTTCTTTTATTTTAAGTTTTTTTTTTTTTTTTTTAATGTGATGATTTAGTAAGAATATGGTAGTTATGTAGTGTGTTGATCTATGATTTCTCACCTAGATCTACACATTTACATTTAGAAATCAAAACTTTCCGTTCTTTCACTTTCTATATGAAACTTGTAAGTCACATTGCATTTTCTTTGCAAATATTGTTGATTGATTTGAAGTCTAATATTCATAACTCTTATTTTCCATGCCATAATTCATACAGGAACCGAAGAAAGAAAAAAGATGATCTCGGATGGGCTCATGGAGAGATGGCCGGTAGGACTAACTTAAGGTGATTTCAAATATTGTCGGGAAACCATTAATGGTGGGGTACACCAATTCAAAACACATTTAGGGGTCATTTTCCTTTCATGCATGGGATAGGAAAATTGATTTAATATATGTAAATGGCCCATATGCAAATGTCACATATGAAAATGTTACACACGTGAGACGTATTTCCAAGTTTTTCAAAATCACCATTTTCAGTTTGACTTATTTTGATGTTTTGGACATTTCCAGAAATTTCTCAAAATCCATGAAGAATCTAACTATTAAATTATGTCTCTCTGTTAACAATTAATACAAGAATATTCAACAGTTTGGACCATGAATTAGAGGCCCACAAAAGTGCAGAGAAACTGATTTTGGACTTTTTTTACAAATTACTCAAAATCTACGAAGATTTAAGATAATCAGCTTCAAGATCTTGGGGTATATTAATTCAATAAACAAATTGAACGGTTTGGATTACAAATATGGGAGCAACGGGAATAAAAATATAAAGTTCTTCAATGGGAGCCATAAGGAAAAATCACATTGTGGAGACTATACTAGCGCATTTTTGTAAGAGAGGGTGTGAGTCACTTTCAACGCCTTTGTAGGTGTGCAAATGCCCTTGTTTCACACCTCATTTATACACCACATATGCAAATCAGTGCACAAACTTGACGATGCATAACCATTACGCATGCGAATCATTTACATATGTAAATGAGTGAATACAAACAACCCTTTAAGACATGTTTTTGGGGATGCGAAAGGATGTCCAAATGTCCCCACTGAAGTTAGACAAGGAATGAGAACCATTCTACTTTGAAAAAATAAAAAGAAAAAAAATTTAATATGAAGAAAGGGTGGGAAGAAAGGGTGGCTAGGAGGGAGTCTATTGACAAGGATGATGATGGCGATGAGGATGCAAGGAAATTAGAAAGAGGATTGAAAGCAAGCCGTGTTGCCCGTGTACGAAAGCAAGTTCATATGGAAGAGTTATGGGGTGGAGTCGGTTCTTTCGCTAATTCCTGAGTGACCCTCACAACCAGACCTATATTCATGGGACCCAGCTACTTGAAGGGTCCATTGATCCTTTCTTAAATACGACCCAAACTACAAAACAGCCCAAGATTTCTTTAATGGATGATATGAAGAGCGGGGCACTAAACATAGGTGGGCTATATTTTAGTTCTATTTCATTACAATCAAATTCCACCAAATGTTGGGAAATCACCAGATTATCTGGCCATAGTCAATACCATAGCCAAGGTCGGCCCAAGAGTAAAACCTCCTCCGCATATGAGATGGATGTTGAGGACTACAAGTCCGTTGACAATGAAGTTGAGGGCTACAAGAGGTAACTGGACAGCCATTTGGAACATTACAAGAGCATGCAATGTACAAAGGAAAAAACTACCATCAGACTTTAACATAATTACAAAAAATGATATAATCATACAAGCATTAGGAGTAAGTGTAATAGCCTCACTCAAACAGTTCTTAGAAAATAGAAAGGCAAGCCATGCTAATAACAAGGTTGGAAAACTCATGACTCAAACTAGATCCCATCCATGTAAAAAAATTAGACTTGTTGGCTCGGGAGAAGCATGTTTTTAAAAGTAATAAATTTTAAAAAAATTTAAAGACAGATGAAATGCTTATTAATATAAATATACATTTATTTACATATATCCATGTCATCAATTCAAATTAATAAATTTATATAAGCAAGAAAAGTACTACAAAAAAAAATACAAGAGCAAAAAATCTTTCATATTACATAATTTTAAGTCCAAACAGCAAACGTAAAAGATCAAATATAAGTCTCAAATAGAGTTATAATCATCATTTTTAAATTGCTCGCTCCAAACCTGAAGTATTACTTACTAAAAGTAAACATCAATTGTTTAAAATCAAATATCCTATCAAATGGTTTAGAATGCAAATAATTTTTTTTTGGTAAAGAGAATGCAAACAACTTACCAAAACGAGGTTGACTTGGTTGAGTTTTCATTGTATTTAACCCGGTCCTTCATTAAAAAAAAGGTCGACTCAGCCGAGTCAAGTCGCCAAGTTTTCCTACCGTTAGCTAATAACAGAAATGAGGAATTTTTTATCATAATGACCTTAAATCTTCATCCTTTCCACCTTGCCTGAGCAAACATTTTGCATATCATACCACAAAATATATCCTATAACTTTGTCATGACCAAGTTTCACTTTCTTGTTCTCATCGTAATCCTTGTATTTGATACCTTCTCTACATTTCGCAGCCAATAAGGAAGCAATACATATACAATCACCCATGAAAGTGAAAGATTCCAATCTTGATTCCATAATCTCCTTGTTTACAAGCAAACCCCAAATAGGTGGGATAAGATTAAGACAATAATGATGAATCTCGTCGTTCTAGCTGTAACGGAGGATCCAATCATTAACATAATCTAATGGATTCACCAAAGAATCCTAATCCAACATTAACCTTCCCTATTCTCCTTGTCCCTTGCAGCCTGGCTGATTACCGCTGCAAAATGTTAGCTAAATGTTGATTCTTTAGCACAATTAATGCTAGGTCTCAACATTGGGAATTGATTTACCACTTCCTGAGCTGCAAACTTTGATGCATAGTTATCTCCAAAAACTACAAGAGGAATAAGATATTACATAAGTAGGAGGCTTGCTTTAACGCACATCACTCTTGCAATAAAAACAAAATTTAGGAACCTTAAAAAGTAATTCCAGTAAATTTTCACACTTCAGCCCAATATACAGATATATCAGTCCATTACGCATGTAAACCATATTCTTCCTGCATCTCCAAGTTTTTATCAACCAGAGTGTCAACAACTACATAGGAAAAATAGCCAGATATATGGGATGTAAATTCCTCAAGCAGGTGCAAAAAAGAGTTCCCTGGACATGTGCAAACAGCCCACAACCATGTATAGAGCGGTCTTAAAGTTCAAGGGAGTTCCTGGATGGAAAAGGGATTCACTTGGCTAGCGATTGACAATGGTTAATCTGCCCATCCTTTGCAGTTTGGTTCTCAACACCAACTCTTGGATAAGAATTCTAGCACCATTAAATTTCAGGAGGCAGCAGCAATCAATCAATACTTACTTATGGCCGACCTAGTTCTATAAAAAAAAAAAGACCTCCACTCCATCCACTAAACTAGAACAGAAGCCATGTGGGATATAAGGTAACAGCTGAAGACTTGATGGATAATCTGAAGTTCAGCACTCCAATCTTCAACAGAAAGATCACTAAAGAAGAAGCGCTTTAACAACCCCAACCCAATCAAAAGCAACCACCACCACCAAAAATGTGTCTATCAACAAAATCCTATCTCACAGCCAAAACACATCAGCTTACTCAAATAGTAGCAAATCTTGTTGAGCTAACCGCAAGTTAGACGACACTCCTGTATGATTGGGATTGATGCAGGTCACAATACCAATCAATAAAATATTAAGGAAAAACAGTTAAAGGAGAAAAGGAAAAAAACAGGAATGGTCGTCACAACCTATAAGAATATGAGAAACAAGTTGTAAACCTCCTTATGGTTTTTTATATTTAAAGATCGATCAGAAACCTAAAAGACAGAAAGTGTCCCTCATGAAAATGTATATTTTACATCTAAGACTCATCTAAAGTGTAAACCACTAAAACCCCATCAAGATCAATTTAGACATTTTACGCAGCCCTACAGACTTCTAATAATGGAAGTTACATATACCCCTTATTGTTTAAGTAATTTCTAGTAATAGACTCGAAGAGATTAAAAAAAAAGTAATGGATTAAATAAGAGATCACCGTAATTTAAAAAAAAACGATGGATCAAATAAGTGAGGGTCCTTAAGAAGATCTAGCAGATCAAATAGCGGGGCATCTTGTAGTTTGAACACCTAAACATCGTCAATGATGCTGCTTAGTGCGGTGTATGTAGACCAAGGGCCTAATAGTGGACCTCAGTTGGCCGCCTATCCCTGTGCAATCCGTCCTGCATCCTTGAGCCTTGGATGCACCATGATGACTCCCTTGCAGAATTTCAGCAATAAATACTCCAAAAGTTCTGCCAATGGTATTAGTTGTAGATGCCAAAGAGACCTCATGTGCTCACAAGGGTAACAACTCAATATCCAATTTGAGTTTTTTTTTTCATTTTTACTTTAGTAATAAGACCATCTGACCAACACAATCATCTATCATATGCAATGCTACACTAAATTTAGCAAAAGACGTCATTGTAGATATTGTTTTTTGTAAAATGATCATTATAGAGATCCTTACCTTGGTAGTTCTTAAGTTATCAGGGAGTCTCAAGGATCGGCATTGTGCTTGTTCATTAATTTCTGTGAGTTTCCAAATCTTTGACTTGTCAAGTGATTCATCTGTTACTCTAGACTTCACATCCACCACACTTCCGGTGTCACCATTCTGGGAAAATTGATTGCAGAAGTCAGTGCACAACTAGCATATAGAATATTCATACTAGTAGTTGAATAATTGACATTGGGAATGACCACCAGTGACCAAAAAGTGACTATCATGATTCCTGATGTAAAGATGGCATCCACAAGAGCTGAGCTGATAATTGAAATCAAACTCAATTGTACAAAATTATGTCTACAAATATAAGAATTTCACACAAACCACTTCAGCCATAGCCACTGCGGTTGCAACTCTATCTGCGATAGTTGTCACTGAGTTCACCTGAGGCTGCAAGATTTATTAGCACATTAGAAGAAATTATATTTCATCAGATGATAGATTCACAATTGATTGAAGCACTGTAGCCATGCCTTAGTTACAGATTCAGATATGAAAGACCGATTTTCAAATGTACGCAACAACCGAAGTCCATCTGCATTTGCCAAGATTTTAATCCCATTCTCATTCGCAGAAACGGCCAACAATGTACCCTCCTTGTTGAATCGGATAATCGGGCTTGCCTAGAAGTGGAAAGGATGAAGATGAGCTACTTAAAAGACCATTCTTATTCTATTTAAACTATCACATTTCACAGAAAGATAACTAAAGACTTACTGGCAAACCGCCATCAGCATCAACGGTTGTCAAAAGGTTAACATTATCCATATCCCAAAAGTTTATCGCAAAATCATCACCAGCAGCAAGAAAACGATTCCTAATGGTATCAAATTGCACAACACCCAAAGAGCGTTTCCGAAGCCCTTGATAGGTCCTTTTCACAGCCCCTTCACTTTCATTCCATTCAACAATGTAAGATTCTCCATCTTTACTGGTCCCGCATGAAAAAAGCCTGAAAAGAGCTCAATAAAACATCAGATATTTCATTGAAAAATATAAATTTAATGATCAAATTTGAAGAGATAAAAATGTCTCAATTATAAACCTTGAGCCATCAGCACTGTAAGCCATTGTAGTGCACCAGTGTCCAGGTGCATCATAATCAACTCTAGATCCTAGGTTGTCATATAACCATGCCTTTATCTTTCCATCTAATGCTGTTGAAAAGATGAACTAAATAATACAAACAGAAAGTGAACATCAGAAGCAGTGGTTGCCTGTCAAAGTCTAGGATCATACAATATTTCAGAAACAAGACATCAGTCAAACTAAATAAAAAATCACATTAAAATTCAAAGAGTCTAAGAATAAAATCATTACCTGAATATTCTCCTTGTGATGAGGGTAAACAGAAAAAACAGCAGCCTCGTGGCCTTCAAAAGTGTACTGCTTGGCACCAGTAGCTGCATCCCACACCTAATAGTACTAAAAATATTTTGGTCATAGGGCTTCTAACTTTTAGTAATAATAAAATAACAAAAAAAAATTAATACAGATAGAAGAACAACAATTGCTATCATGTATGACAGTCTAACCTTGATGGTCTTGTCATCACCACAAGTTATAACACATAGTTGCTTATTGGGGTGTGAGAAAGCAAGATCATTTACGCCACCAACATGAGCATCAATCTAGATATAACAAAATCTCAGAAACAGAAAGGTAAAAAAAAAGTGCAAGGGAGAACAAATGAAAATATAAAATAAGTTTCTAGTTTCTTATGGAGGCGTGACAAAGCAAGATCACTGACACCTCCCACTTGACAATCATTCTAGATATGAAAAACACTTTCTGAAATGAAAAAAGACAAAACCATGTGAAAGAGAAAACAAATAAAAATATATAATAAGTATTTTAAACCTCCAAGTGTTGTCGAATGTCACCACCGCCATGGTAAGAAAATAAATGCACAACATGCTTTGAATAGGCAACTCCTGTTCAATAAAATAAAGGCACTACTTAGAAATTGGTTAGTTTATTTTGACAATATTTTTCATATAAAATAACAGAAATGGTGGTTGACACTTCTTGAAACTCAAATATTTACCAAATAAAGTGCCATCAGGACCCCATATGATACGGTTAACCGACACAACAGGATCTTTCGCTAGAGCTGCCTGATTTCCATTGGAATCAGCTCCAATGTGAGATTTTTCAGTACAAACATTTATGGACTGCAGCATATATAAAATGGAATTCATAACATGAGGTGAAAGGGTTGTGTATACCTGGAGGGGCATCGAGCAAGCACCAATGTCCCAAACCTTAAAGTTTTTCAGAGCCAACCTCTCTCTGGAACCGACTTCCCATAGCCCTATGTCACCCATATTTGTACCAACTGAAGCATCACAACAAGAAACTCATAAGTGGCACATTAGATATGAGAAAAACAGTATTAGTACTGATACAGATGAGACAGCAAAAATTGAAAATCAGACAAGAAAAATTTTTTTTTGCAAGAATGGATTACAAAAGCTGACCAAGAAGTATAGTCTGCTGAACAGGATGAAAATCCATGCTCATGGGAGATGAACCCTGATTCAGCGTACGTGCAACAGTCTTGGGCAAATCATCGGGATAGTACAAGCCCTGACTGTGATTCTGGGCAGAGACTGTTACCGGCAAAATATTAACAGGAAGATTTGCCTACAAGAAACTTATAAATATCAATGAAGATAACCAAAAAAAAATAAAAATAGAAACATTAAGATGTGTGGCCAAATGAAATTTACCTCATCAGAAACCCCAATTGGCCTTGTTCTTTTAGAAATATGATCAGAGTCTGCCAAAGGGTAATCCACAGCCAGGTTCTTGGTTGGTGGAGTCCTAGGGTGCTTCAAAATTGCTGCTGCCACAAAGAAATTGAAACAGCTGAAGAATTAACAATAGAAACATGACCTATATATTTGTGTCAATGAATTAATATTATCAATTAGCAGAACACAGAGTTCTAAAACAAGCATAACTGAGAATTTTGAACCACCTGGATTTGCACCAGCACTGAGTCCAATAGCTCCTCCAGAAACTGTGGGATGGGCTACAGAAGATGTATTTGACATCCAACTGGCAAGAGGAGTTGGAACCGGGACTGGGGTAGGTTGAAAAGGCTGATGGCAACAATACAAGAATTCAAGAATCTCATATATTTGTAGAAAGATGAGTAATCAAGGACAGACTCGATACCCAACTTAAGGTAGCTTGCTTACCCCATGTGCACCCAGTGAAGGAAAGCCTCCGGGTTTTGGCATAGATCCAAGCAGCGGATTGCTTGCAGGTGATGGGGCACGTGCACCATTTGGTTGCCCACAAGAATGATCGACAAAAAGGGTTTTTATATCTGGGTTCGGCCTTGGGTTTTTACAAAGCTGGTGCTGCCAATTCAAGCTGCAGTACATAGAATGTGACAACATAATTTCTACCGAAATATCCTGAGAGTAAAAAAATTCATAGTAGTTAAGAAGCAAGGAAATAATCAAATCAAATCAGGCCTTATGAAAGTATGACCTTGATGGCTCAATCCTGTACAAGAAAAAAGTATGGTTAATCATACAATCAAATTCATCCACACAATAATTTAAAAATCATAGTAGTTAAGTAACAGGGAGATAATCAAATCAAATCAAGCCTTATGAAAGTATGACCTCGATGGCTCAATCCTGTACAAGAAAACAGTATGGTTAATCACACGATCAAATTCATCCACAAATCAAATTCATCCACACGATAATTTAACAATCATTCATCACAAGACTGCTATCATACACAAAATACTGATATAGGAAAGAAGGATTCAGTGGAGTGGACCACAATTTATTCAGAGACATGATAATGCATGAACTAGACAAACTGGCATCATTGATAAAAGCTTGGAAGCATACAACAACTGCAATCACCTCTGATTGATGAGAGTACGTAATCTTGAACTCTTGAGGTTTGGAAACTGCAGTTTGTCACGGAAGAGAGGATTTGCTTCAATCAGTTTCTTCAGCTCAACTGCCATTACTGCTCTTGCAGATTTTGTATCTCCATACTTGGAAAGCTGTTCATTTTCACTAAACAAACATATAGATTGTTTATGCCACAAAAATTAGGTCTGATAATGTTCCACAGCAAAAGTACATAGGAAAACACAATGAAATTCCATACCGAAAATTCTCTAGTGTCAAAAGCTGAGTAATTTCCTTGAACAATTCTTCATTAAATGATGCAAAGACTTTCAAATCCTTTACAAGGATCTCTACAGCCTTTGCACGGTCTTGCCTGGAAATATTCAGGCTAAAATTCAGAACTAACACAACATAAAGAAAGACTTTGACAAGACATACAACAAAAACAAAGAAAATCTTATCCTCAAGCCTTTACCAAAAGTAGAAAAAGAGTGTTGAAACCTACTTATCCAATGCCTCCAAGTACTTCTGCTTCCGAATTTCAAAGAAGATCTTCATTGAATAACGGTTATCGTCAACTTTGGTGAAACCAGAAAGATACCGCTCAACTTCGTCCCAATTCCCATTGTACATCTCATCCTCGAAGTACTTCATATTGAAGAAGAAGCCCGATTCTTGCTCAAGCCTGACAAAACCAAAGGCTCATCTCAATTCCCCACACCTAAAAACAATGACTGTACATCTATATTTAAAAAAAAAAAAACAGAGAGAGCTTATGCAGTGGGTTTTGGGGTCCAGGTGTGCCATTGGGATCTAAGTGTTTGAAGTGTGGGGTCCAATTTAAACTTGACAATGCTTTCTTATACAGGGATGACAAAAAGATAGGAGGATTTGGAAGCGGTACTAACTACTATGTCCTTTCTGATGCTTCCTGTATGACTTCCTTATGAGTGTCAGGTTGCTCGTTTGGCATCAAAAGGCCTCACTCCATCTAGAGTTCAGACATTATACTGGTCAACTATTTCTGGAATGATTTTGACAAGAGAGAGCTTAACAAGCAAGGGGATTGTTCTTTCTAATTTGCCCCTTCTACTGCACCCGATAAGCAAGGACTTTGTTGAACATGGGATCAACCCTTCTTATTATGCTCTTTCACTAGAGTTGTTTGGTGCTCAATGTTATAACCAAGATGGTTGGGGCATTACCGACGCTTCAAGCCATGGTGTCAATGAAACTAGATGGAACTCATGAGATGATGGAAGACACAAGATGAATGAAATTGAATAAGGATTGAATTTAGTGCTGGATAGTGTTGCATCAGTCACAAAAGCACTATAATATGCTGTTGTGTGTACTGTGTAGTACAGATTGGTGCTGATTTTGGGGCTGTGCAGGTAAGTTCAGGGCCAATTAGGAGGTTGATGTGGTATGGTAAAGTTGTACAGGTCAAGGGACTATAACAAGAAGTTACAGCAACCGGATTGTTACTGTTAGAGAGTGTTAGGTTTTGGATTAGAATTTGGATCACATTATAATTTGGAAATGGGGAATTTGGATTTATGGTAAGGGTAGGTGTTTAACTCCGCCAGTTTATGGTCTTCATCAATTTAGAAAAAGCCTACGACAGGGTACCTAGAGATTTAATTTGGTGGGTTTTAAATAAAAGAAATGTTCCAAGAGGTTATATTGAAATTATTGAAGACGTGAGTGAAAGAGTAGTAACGAGTGTAAGAACTACTTGTGGAGAGATAGGGGAGTTCCCAGGTTTGCATTAAGGTCAGCCCTAAGTCTTTATCTCTTTGCACTTATTACGGATAAATTAACTACTCATATTCAAAAAGAGGTACCTCGATGCATGTTATTTGCAGATGATATTGTGTTGGTAGATAAATGAAGAGATGGTGTAATGCAAAACTTGAGAGATGGCGAGAGGCTTTAAAATAAGCTGTACAAAGACGGAATATATGGATTGTAACGTCAGTTGGCATATAAAAAGAGCTGAAACTACTGTGAAAATTGAAGACCATGAGATACCAATGTCTCTATAATTAGTAAGAATGAGGAGATTATTGAAGATTCGAACACAGGATAAAAGTGAGATGGTTAAAATGGAGACTTACTTCTGAAGTGCTTTGTGGCCGACGAATGCCAACAAGATTGAAGGAAAAATTTTACAAGACAGCGATTAGACCATCTATGACGTATGGAGCAAAATATTGGCCAATCAAGAAGCAAAATATGCACAAAATGGATATAGTAGATATGAGAATGTTGAGGTGGATGTGTGGTAAAACTAGTTAGGATAAAATTAGAAATGAGCACTTTCGAGAGCATTTAGAGATAACAATAATAGGGGATAAAATTAGAGAAACCCGTTTGAAATGATTTGGGCATGTTCAACATAGGCTGGGAAGAAAAAGTATGAAAAAGTTTGGCTATGAAGGTTGATGGCCCACCAAGGGGAAGCGGTAGGCCACAGAGGACGTGGATGTAAGTAGCAAATATAGATATGAAGAAGTGTAACTTATCTGAGGATTTGACTCAAGATAGATCGGAATAGATAAACAGAATTCGTGTAGCCGACCCAAACATAGTTGGGACAAGGCTTTGATGATGGTGATGGTGATGGTGATGGTGAGGGTAGGTGTTTATAATTGCATTAGAATTTATCTTTTCAAGATGAAGAGTGGAGGTTTAAGGGACTACCTTGATGTTCACAACTTGCTGTTCCAAACAATAGAATAACTGGCACAAGCTACGCAAGGGAATTTTGTAGGATTTTAGTTTAGTTAACAAGGTAGGGATGGGAAAGAAGGTTTATGGGAGAACAGCAATGGCACTAATCAGGAAAATCATGCAAGAACTGAATAATATAGAAAGCAAATAAAGAACTCAAAGGGAAAAACAACTAACTAGATTGCCAAACTAAAAATTCAACCAACGTTTTTTTTCTTTAGACTGATTTCTTTTCTTTTCTTTTTCTTTTTCCTTGGTAAAAGCTCAGTACAATGAGCTAAGATAAGGGAATCGGAACAAGGGAAAATCAGATGATCTAAATTGATCTGGTAGACTGCTACCAAAAGTAATGGAGGATGAATTGACATGGAGTCTTCAGACAACTTGAAGCGACACTAATAGAGTCTCATGCGTTGGAGATGCCAAGGAGTCTTCACTCAAGGATAAGAGAGATTTTTTAGCACCACAACTCAAGGAAGATAGAAATAGGTTCATTAAATTGTTTGGAGAGTTTTTACAAGACTTGTATGACTAGTAGGCGACAATCTTGACTCCTAATTAAATTTTTGTACCTTCTACTTAGAATGGCCAATATTCTTAACGCCTAATTAGAGATTATACCTTTCAAGTGTGGCTCCTATGGATTTTTTGTCCAACAAACCTTGCAAAAGTTAAAGCATTTTACAATCAAATTGTCTTAGGATAAAACTTCCTAAAATACAAGATCATCATCATCATCATTATTATTATTATTATTTTATGATGTGGGTATCCCTAAGGTCTTTGGCCCAGCAGGACTAATCCCTTGGATGGCACCCGCTAAACCCACACAAATGCACACCAGTCAAATCTGGGGCAGTTTCAAACCATAAAACTTCTCAAAATACAAAAATTGGAATAGATAGTCATGTACAATGACCATAATGCCCTTATTCAGCAAGTGCCTGGTTATTATATATTATAATGGAAGGTTTTACATTAAATTTTGACCATTTCTGTGAATGTAAAACCTTCCACTATAATATATAATAGTAAGGCATTTGCTGAATAAGGGCATTATGGTCGCGTTACATGACTATCTATTCCAATTTTTTACTTTCAATAGAGCCCACATTTTATTATAAAATTAAAATAAAAATTAAGTTATATACATTCTAATATATATAAGATTTTGAATTTGAGCTCATAATCCCTTAAAGCCCATTAGAGATTGAATGTCATGAGAGCTGACCTAGTTAATGAAAATGGAGCTTCGTTAAATATTTTAATGGAATGTATTGTAAAATATTTGTTTAGTAAACAAAATTTAATCCCTCAATCACACAATTGATTACAATACAACCATGCAATCCACCCAGGATATTTAATTTATGATTCTGATATTCGTAAAGAAATTCTCTCGCTCACTCTCTCCTTTTATCCTCTGCTATAATATACAGAAACATAGATAGATATATCATACTATACATAATGTAAATTTTATGTTCCAAACAATGATAACCTTTTTCCCATGCAAATTCCATCTGTTGATTGCCTATTCTTAGCAGGGGCACCTTTTGCTTGTTAAATACTTAAGTTACAGACCCTTTTAGTTCTTGTGGGCTATGCTGGTCTTGATAAGTTGCCAAAGGTGCTTTATTTTAGCTCAATGGCTTGCATTAGGGAAGAATAATAAAGATAAAGCTCGAAGAGTGCCAAAAGGGAAAGGGATAGTTGGAAGTGAAGTCTCAAATGAATGAAGGTAGTAAAATGGAAAGTTTAAGGGTTGGGAGGCAAGGAGAAGTGGAGAAGGGAACAGAGGTCAGCAGATTTGTATAAGCAATAAACATCGATGCTGTATTGATACAAGAGACCTTTCAGAAGACTCAGAACAAAATTACTAGAAACAGAAGATGAAGTCCAGAGGGTTATGACTATTGTTGCCATCTAAAGCAGCCTCAGGAATACAGTAATGCTTTCCTTCAACTGAGTTCAAGTCAAAGCATAGCTTTATTGCTAACAAATGTGTATGGCCAAATGATAATTCTAAAAAGAGCAAGGAATTCTCTTATCAAGCAGTGGTGTGATAAGATATAAAGATCAATTGAGCCCACCTCCTTTCAAGTTAACTAATGCTTCGCTTCCACATCGTATCTCTCTTCCTATATCATTAGGATAGAACCAATTTCAAGTGGGAAAATGGGTTGGATTCAAATTATTCAAGAAGAGAAAAAATCTAATAAAAAAGATTCAAGTGTCCAAAGAAAACTAAAGAATTAGGACAAGGAAGTGTTCGGGGGATTACAGGGGAAAAAATCAACAGGGATTTTAAGCATGCTGCTACTAGTTTTGTGACTTGGAAAATCTGCAATTTTTTTTTAGTGTTTGAACCCCACTCTTTCACTCGTACGAGTGGATCAATCAACAAAAAGGGCAGATTTTTAACCCAGACAAGTGCAAATAGGGAGCAGTTCTTGCCATGTTCATCATTTTGCCAGAAGGCTTCCTCTTTTGTAAAGCTGATTGGTTTTTTGTTTTAGTTAATTCTTTTTGAGTTGTTTCTCTTAACAATATACACCTTTCCTCCTTCCATTCTGCACACAAACACACATGCATAGATAAGATACATAGATAGAGGGAATAACACACACAGTCAATATATACACCTCTTCTGTAATTTAATTATCCTTGACTGATAACCAAAAAAAAAAAAAAGAAACTTAGAACAAAAGTTAAAGAGAATTCACTTGTGAACAGTTTCCTTGAACTTCTCCTCATCTAAGAACTGCAAGATCAAGAACACCAGCTCTCTACTGAGAGATGACATCGTCGCTTTCACTACAAAACACCCCCCTGCTAATACCCAAACAAAGATCAGAAGAAAAAAAAATCATATCTTCGATCAATCATCTCTTCATCCAATAGAAATCCACCAGAATGACTGATTGATTAAAGAAATGAAACAAAGAAAAAAAAAACAGCAGAGTAATCGAAACAAATAAACCTCAAATCCTTATACAAAATCTCAAACCTAGGGTTTTTCAAAATTAGAACGACCAAAACCAAATTAAAGAAGAATCTGAGAAACAGAAAAAAAAGAGAAGACGAGAGAAACGGATCAAATAAAAATCAAAGCTTTCAACCGAAAACTCAAGAAACAGATAGAGATCTTACGAGAGAAGGAAAGATCAGTCGCAGCACAGAGAAGATGATAAACGGGGATTCTTCTCTGTTCCTCTATTTCTTGCCCTTTTCGGTAGAATAAAAACGCATTCTGCAGTGTGGAAAAGAGCGGTCTTATAGGGAGACGCGACAAGGTTGCATTGGATGAGATGTACTGGTTCTTGTATAAGCGCGTCGACTTTTCTAATAAGATAAGGCCATTGGTTACGGTATTGATATGATTGTGCGCTTATCAACACAATAATGATACGACAATGGCCGGCTACGACCTTTTGCCGTCTTGCTGAAATTAGCGGATGAGATTCCGGCTCCTTTCTCAAGTGACGGATTTACGAAATGACGATTTACCAAAGCAAAATGACGAAGTGACGGACTCGAGAGAGGCTCCTACTCTTCAGGCCCTAAACTAATGTACAGCCTCTATTTTTTTTTTTTTATAAGTGTCCTATCAAAATTTTATATTTATAAAAAATTTTCATTAAAAAAAAAACCCCTTTTAACCACTAAATAACAAAAATACACAAACTTTTACATATGTAGGTGCAGAAAATAATGACCCACAATAACTGGGGAGCCTTAGAGGACTTATCCAACAATGGTGATGACTGGGTACCGTCCGAAAGCCTGAAAGAGAAGAACACACGGTCAGAGGACCCTGGCCTGGGCGGCGCAAGGCTCTCCGATGCCAAAGTCAGTGAGTGAATTGGAACAATGGAAGGAGAGGAAGAAGAGAGGCAGAGTAACAGCTCTCTGAGTTCTATTGCGCGTACCTTGCATGTGAAATGCAGTTCTTTTTATAGACGATTTGGAAGATATCTTGGACGATATCTTGGCATGGGTCTCATGATTCGACTGGGAAGTCATGATCAGCCCACGTTACAATTAATGCGGTCCAATCCAGCCCACTTTGCATTAAATGCGCGTCGGATCAGCCCACGTCGCATTTAATGCGCGTCTTGTTGGGCCAGATCGTGCTAGACGCCTTTGGCGGTAGGGGTACCATCGGATCTGCCCTCGGGCCCTGCCCTGATATGGCCTCAGCCGCTGGATGCCGCCATGTCAGTGATCTGGCGAAGATAGTGGGCGGCTGGAAGTCGCACTTGTGTTACTGGCTTGCCCCTCTATTCCTCCACGTGCCTGATGACGTGGGGGATGAGGGGTGCGAGTGGAAGTCCTTTCGTGTCTCGGCTTTCGTCCCGGCTCCTTCAGCCGAGATGGGCACATCGGGTAGCCGAGCTCGGCGCTAGTGGCCTGGAGCTGTCTGACTTCGGCTGAGGCCTCTGCCCCGCTAGCCGAAGTGAGAATGGTGCCACGTGGATGGCACGCGGATGGCACGTGAGAGTGCTTAGTCTCATCTGATGGCTGTGATTAGCTTAACCCTGAGTCCCGGAAATCTCCCCACACAATTACCCCCTAGCTTTTGACCTCTTAAGCGTCCTAGCCTTTAGCGGTCGGAAGCTAGAAAACTCGTCTGGGGATACGGCGATCATTGTCTGGTGTCGTTTCAACTCTTCTGAAGCAGTAATTGCTCTGCCCTATTTGTCCTGGGAAGCGAATCGACGGCTACACACGTAGTCTCTTCACTGGTTGCGCTGTCTTATCGATGGAACGGGCGCGGATCGCGAAGTCCGTCCTTTCGGATTTCGAGAGTGGTGCGCGCCGATGGTTCCTTTTTCCATAAATAGGGCTGCCATTTCCCTTTCTTGTTTCTGATTTTCTTTCGCCTTCGCTTTCATCTTTGATTTCTGCTCTACTGCTCGAGATTTTTCTAGCGAGGACGACCATAGGACGTGCTCGGACCTGTTCTTGAGTTGCCCCTTTGTCTCTGTAAGTTGCTTCGTGGCTCTGTCTAGCTTTTCTTTGGGGTTTTGCGACTTTTAGGGTTTAGCTTTCGCTGTCACCCTTTTTTTAGACATGGGCACCCCTAGGTTCGATTTAGATACTGAAGAGGGCATAGCCAGATTTAGGGCCGCTTTTGGTATCCCGAAGGGAGTCCTCCTCAAGCCGGCGGACTCCGTCAACTATGCCACGATGCGCTGGTCCTGCGGCTGGATGCCGTTCCCTCTGATCTCTGTGATCGAGGGCGGGGTCAGATTTTCCCTGCACCCTCTACTTAGAGCTTGCCTCAGTACCTGGTCCCTTACCCCGTGCCAGCTGATGCCCAATGGCTATAAGGTCATCATGGGCACGGCGAAGCTGAATGAGATTCTGGGGACCGACCTAGGTGTCCACGATATCGAGGACACCTACGATATCTGCAAGGCTGGGGAAGGGAAATATTATCCGGGTGAAGCCGCAGCGAAGAGGCTTCGTCCTGGCCTTGGAAGATTCAAGTAAGAATGCCGAAGAAGCCTTCTTCTGTGTGTCGGGGGACTGGGAGTTCGGCGCTGGCGAAAGCAGGAGGCTGATGGTCCCACATCGCCCCGGGACCGTCCCAAGTAAACACCGCCCCCTTTCTCTTACCTGTTTTGCTTGATCTCGATGAAGCCGAACTAACACTCTAACTTTTTGTTGTGCAGAGGCAGGCGCGAGGCGACGCCGAGCTGCGAGTGAAGGCTGGAGGAGGAACGCCGACGACATCAACAAGGTTGAGAGGTACAAGGGGCACGAGACCAGGTCAGCTTGGAAGCTGCTCGGATACACGCCGAGATACCGTGGTCACTACCAGAGGACCGGGGTACCCGAGGTGGACGAAGCGCACCCTGACCGTCCAACCGTCTCCGTTGCCGTGCCTGCCGGGATCCCTCTGCCCGCTCCTGCTGCGAGCCGAGCTGCGTCTGGTGCCAAGGCGTCCACTTCTAGTTCGGAGCCGCCGAACCTGACGCAGATTGTGGATGCTTATTCTTTCGATAGAGAAGGAAAGAATAGAGGGAAGCTCAAGTGAGCCAATTGTGAAGGACATGGCGGCCAAGTTCAGGCTGAGGTCCTCGTCCTCTAGGGCGCCATCATCTGCCAGTACCTGCTCAGCTTCGGGCTCGGGGGGTGCTGGCGCTTCTTCTGCTCCTGTCCCCGCTCCGAGCGGGGGAGTTCGGCGACGCTCGCCGGATCGCTCGAAGGAGGGGTCCCCGCCCAGGAAGAAGTCCAAGGCGGGGGAGAAGGACTTGGGGGCCAAACAGCCTCCGAAGGGCAAAACCCCTGCGCGGGCCCCCGGAGTCAAGGCTCCAACTGAAAAGAGTGCACCGGCTGAGAAGAGTGCGCCAGCCGAGAAGAGCGTGCCGGCCGGCAGGCCGTCCGGCGGGACGACTCGCGAGCTCACCATCTCGGCGGGGCAAGGATCTGGGTCGTCCTCCGGACCCCGAACTGCCCCAGCGCCATGGAGGCCGAGGATGGAAACGTAGCCCGGTAAGCCTCTGAACGTCGAGGATCGGCTGCTGGGGAACGCCGATGTCATCGGGGCTCTCGCCAAGGTCTGCGCTCTGCCTCGGGACATGGAGACGCACGAGAGGTTCGATAACGAGAGCCTGATGGTCTCAGCGATTCAAGCTAACCTTCTGGTAACTGTTTTCAACGTTTTTCTTCAAGTAATTTGGCTCGACTGCCCCAGCTTGACCCGTCTTCTCCATTTGCAAAACGTGCAGAGGCTCCTGACCGTGGTGGGACGGAGTGATAGGAACGCTGCACGGGTCACTCAGCTGGAGTCCGAGAGGGATAAGCTGAGGAAAGAGCTGGAAGAGCAGCGGAAGGGGATGGAGGGGCTGAAGAAGGCCAGCGCTGAAGAGTCTGTTCGGCTGGCATCGGCCCTGACCGATGTCGCCGAGCTCACGTCGAGAGCTAATCAGTTGAAGGGCGAGGTCTGGGCGAGAAACAAGAAGGCCGCCGAGCTGGAGTCGGAGCTGGCCAGATTAAAGGCTGAATCGACGGCTGAGGGGACGAGGCTGCGCGGGGAAGTGCTGGCTGGGCGAGCCGAAACAGCGAAGTTGAAGACGGCGAACGCCGAGCTGGAGAAAGAGAAGGCCTCTCTTTTGTCCGAGGCCCAGTCCGCCTTCCAGGATGGGGTCGATCACGCCATTGAGCTGTATGAGAAGCAGGTGGAGGAGATCACCGCCATCCTGTTCGAGGAAGGATGCCTGGCCGCACTGAGACGTGCGGGGGTCCCTGAAGACCACCCTGTCTACCGGGACCTGCCGAAGTACTCGGACCCGGCTCCTGAGCCGAGCTCCACTCCTGCAGCCGAAAGTGCCCTAGTTGAAGCTCCTGCAGTCGTTCCTGCTTCGGAAGACGCTCCAGTTGCCCCGGTCTCGAGCGATGCCCCGGTCGCCAGCGATGCTTCGGCCGTGCCGACGGGTGAGGCCTCTTCTGCCCCTGGTCCGGGTGAGGCACCGGTCAAAGCATATTCTGCCAGCGACGCTCCAAGCACGGTCACGGCTTCGGCCGAATCCACTGGCCAAGCAGACGCGTGATCGACCTGGTGGAGTCGCCGAAACCACAATAGTCTGAGTCCTTTTTATTTCTGGCCTCTTGCATGTAGTGTTTTTGCTTTTCAGTCTTGTAATATTCTGTCATTAATGAAAGACGGGCCCACAATAGTCTGGGTCCTTTTTCTCTGCATTTGTTCCTTCTTCATTTCTGGATGTGGCATTGAATGGTATTGAATGCCTTTATTGTGACGTGTGACCCTCGAGGTAGAGAGAGTCAAACGGTCCTCATAACCGTCTGTGCCGGTTCTCCGTATTCTGGAGACCATAAATGGCAATAAGCATGGTGGCACGGCCGATGGAGGAAACGGACGGATGTCTCCACGTGGCGCCATAGGGATCGCTGGTCAACAGTCGTGCACCCCGAATAACGCGTGGGAGACTTCGCCCCCATAACTTCCTTCGGAGTCTGAGCCCTTCTTCTTCCTATAAGTAGAGATGGCAAGCTCGCCATGGGAGAAGAAAAGAAACGAAAATAGGATAGCTTAATTCACGTAGCTGTAGGAACCATGTCTGGCAGACGTCTTGGAACCTTCGATCCGGGGGGAGCCCCTGCGCCTGTGGACGGCTTTCTCCAAGGGGGGAAGCCCATCGTGGTCTGCGCGCTCTCTGAAGGAACTCCCCGTGGACCACGCGCCCTCTGAACGTGAGTTCACGGCCAACCGTTCCTGGTTTGGTTGCAGGAGAGATCTTCTGCAATGCAACTGGGGAATGGTGGCGCATTCTCGTCCGACACGGTCTTGAGCGACCGCCGGACGGAAGGTGGGATTGAGGCCCCACTGGACCTGGGGGTTCTTCAAACCTTGGTTGGTCTTACTGACCGGAGGGTGTTGAAGAGCTCAGCGAGGTCCAGGGCCTCTGAACTGGAGGGGCTCTGCAATCCCTTTGGTCTGACCAGCCAAAGTGTATTGTAGAGCTCGGTGAAATTCAGGATCACTCAGAACCTCCAGTCAATGATCCGGCGTCTTCGAGTCTGCAGCCTGAAGAGTCGGTGAAGATCAGAGTCTCCCAGTCTTCACTTTATTTTCTGTTTTTAGAGGACTGCGATCCTCCTTTCTGTACTTTGCTTTCTGTTCTGTAACCTTTGTAATGAAGCAGTTTACAATGAATAAAAAGGAAGAATTTCGTGATCACTCAAACTGTGTACAGTGTTTTTGTGCTGCTTTTCTGTGTTTGAGTGCCGGCGCAGCTCTTTCTTTTTGAGAAACTGACCTTGGCCGAAATGGCTGGCTTTGGAAACTGACCTTGGCCGAAATGGCTGGCTTTGGCCGAGATGAACTGCCTCGCGCCGAGGTGGATTCATCATTCCGCTGGCCTCGGATATGAGAGCATGAGTTCGGCGACGGTCTTTGGGGGGTGTATAAACCCGGACTTTAGGAAACGGCCGAGTGTCCGAACTCCAGACCATTTCCAGGGCGGTAGACCCTTGTAGAGGGGTAAAAACCCAGAGTTTAGGAATTGGCCGAGTGTCCGAACTCGAGGCCTTTTCCAGGGCTGTTAACCCTTGTAGAGGGGTAAAAACCCAGAGTTTAGGAATTGGCCGAGTGTCCGAACCCGAGGCCTTTTCCAGGGCTGTTAACCCTTGTAGAGGGGTAAAAACCCAGAGTTTAGGAATTGGCCGAGTGTCCGAACTCGAGGCCTTTTCCAGGGCTGTTAACCCTTGTAGAGGGGTAAAAACCCAGAGTTTAGGAATTGGCCGAGTGTCCGAACTCGATGCCTTTTCCAGGGCTGTTAACCCTTGTAGAGGGGTAAAAACCCAGAGTTTAGGAATTGGCCGAGTGTCCGAACTCGAGGCCTTTTCCAGGGCTGTTAACCCTTGTAGAGGGGTAAAAACCCAGAGTTTAGGAATTGGCCGAGTGTCCGAACTCGAGGCCTTTTCCAGGGCTGTTAACCCTTGTAGCCGAAGTCGATCAAAGAGAGATGACAGATTGATGGCAATTGATGACAGGGCGAAAGCTATTTTCATTGATTCTGAGATTCATTACATCTTTTAGAAATAGAATTTCTTTAAGTGGGATGCATTCCACGGTCTCGGCAGTGGCTTGCCTTCTAAGTCTTCAAGCTTGTAGGCTGATTTTCCTGCCAGTGAGACTACCCTGAACGGGCCATGCCAGTTCGGGGCCAGCTTCCCTTCGTTTGGCTCTCTGTCAGCTGGTAAGGTCTTCTTTAGAACCAGCTCTCCCATGGAGAATCTTCTTTCTCTGACATTTTGATTGTATGCCCTGGCTAACCGCTGCTGATAGTCGGTCAGTCGCAGGGCTGCTGCTTCTCGTCGCTCGTCTGCCAGCTCCAGCTCCATCGCCAGGTTCGTGTCATTTCGGCCTTGGTCGACCAGCTCTGTCCTCAGGGTGGGAAGGCCGATCTCTAAAGGAATGACCGCCTCCATCCCGTAGGCCAGAGAGAAAGGTGTTGCCGAGGTGGACCTCCTTGGAGTTGTTCTGTATGCCCACAGCACGCTCGGAAGCTCCTCTGTCCATCTTCCCTTTGCCTTGTCCAGTCGCTTCTTCAGGCCGTCCAGGATCACTTTGTTAGAGATTTCTGCCTGGCCATTACTCTGTGGATATGCCGGAGTGGAGTAATGGTTTCTGATACCGTGCTCTTGGCAGAAGTCTTTGAAGGACTTGGAGTCGAGCTGAGTCCCGTTGTCCGAAATCAGGGTCCGGGGGATGCCGAACCTCGTTAGGATGTTTTTCCAAACGAAGTTCCTGGAGTCCCTGTCCGTGATTGAGGACAACGGTTCAGCTTCTATCCACTTTGTGAAGTAGTCTGTGGCGACTATCAGCCATCTCTTGTTTCCTGGAGCTCAGTGAAGAGGCCCCACGATGTCCAGGCCCCATTGAGCGAAGGGCCATGGGGTAGTGAGGGGACTCAGATCTTGTGCTGGCTGGTGGAGAGAGTGGGAGAACTTCTGGCACTTCTCGCACTTCCTGGCGTACACCTGCGCGTCCTTCTGCATGTAGGGCCACCAGTAACCCTGGCTTATTGCTCTGTAAGCCAGTGATCGGCCTCCTATGTGACTGCCGCAGATTCCTTCGTGGATCTCATACAGGAAGTCGTCCACCTTGCTCGGATGGACGCACTGGAGGTATGGACCTGTGAAGGATTTCCTGTAGAGTTTGCCTTCGGGAGAGAGCCAGAATCGAGCTGCCTTGAGTCTGATCCGGTGAGCTTCAGTCTTGTCCTCAGGGAGTCGGTCATCCTTCAAGTAGGCGACTATTGGATCCATCCAGCTTGGGCCGAGATCAGCACAGAGGACAAGCCGAGACGAATGGAGTTCCAAACTTGACCTTGGTACTGACCCAACCTCGATGGTCCTTTTCTTCCCCGCTTCGACGGCGGAGGCCAGGTTCGCAAGCGCATCTGCGTGCGTGTTGGTATCTCGGGATATTTGCTTGACCTCGGCTTTCTGGAAATGAGACAGCAGTTTTTTCGCAAGGGCTAAGTAGGCCGCCATCCTGTCGTCCCCGGCCTGGTAGTCTCCGGCGAGCTGGCTCGTTACCAGTTGAGAGTCGCTGAAGATCACCAGGTGTCGGGCTCCGAGGATTTGGGCGCTGTTCAACCCTGCTATCAGCGCTTCATACTCTGCCTCATTGTTTGTCGCTTTGAAGTCGAGGGTGAAAGCCTGCTCTATGACCAGTCCCTCTGGCGATTGGAGGACTATGCCGGCACCAGCTCTCTTGGAGGTGGATGACCCGTCGACAAAGATCTTCCATGCCGAGGTGGGAGGTTGCTCGACCTCAGTCAGCTCTGGTTCGTGCCCTGTGCCCCCCAGTGCCGTTCCGGGCTGGGTCGGAGCCGAATTGGGCGAGACGAACTCAACGATGAAGTCTGCCAGAATTTGGGCTTTGATCGCAGTTCGGGGACGGTACTGTATATCATACTGCCCCAGTTCAACTGCCCACTTTGATATTCGCCCTGAAAAGTCAGCCTTTTTGAACACTGAACGGAGTGGATGCTTCGTGATCACCACAATGGTGTGGGATTGGAAATAATGGGAGAGCTTGCGGGAGGCGCTAACGAGGGCCAGCGCAAGCTTCTCCAATAGAAGGTATCTGGTCTCGGCATCGAGCAGGGTCTTGCTCGTATAATAAATTGGTTTTTGAATTCCCTCGTCCTCCCTGATGAGGACGGAGCTCACTGCGTGATCCGAGACCGCAAGATACAAATAAAGAATCTCCCCCGAAGTTGGGGTGGAGAGTAAGGGTGGTGACATTAGATAGGTTTTGAGCGCGGCCAATGCCTGGTCGCACTCGGGGGTCCACTGGAATTTCAAGTTTTTCTTTAGAAGCTGAAAGAAAGGCCTGCACTTATCTGATGACCGGCTGATGAAGCGGTTGAGTGCTGCAGCCATTCCTGTGAGCTTCTGAACTTCCTTCGTGGTAGAGGGGCTCTGAATGCTCTGGATCGCGGTGATCTGGTCCGGATTAGCCTCTATCCCCCTCCGCGTTACCAAGCTACCGAGGAACTTGCCCGAGGCTACGCCGAAGGCGCACTTGGAAGCGTTTAGCTTGAGCTTGTATGCGCGAAGGATGTCGAAGACTTGGCCGAGATCCGTCAGATGGTCGCCGGAGTGCACTGATTTGACGACCATGTCGTCGATGTACACCTCTACCGTTCGGCCGAGCTGAGCATGGAACATTTTTGTGACGAGGCGCTGATAGGTCGCCCCCGCGGTCTTTAGCCCGAAGGGCATTACCTTGTAGCAGTAAGTGCCGCGGGGGGTTATGAATGACGTTTTCTCCTCGTCAGGCTCGTGGAGCGGGATCTCGTGGTAGCCTCTGTAGGCGTCAAGGAAGCTCATTCGGTCGTGACCAGCGGTGGCGTCGATCAGTTGGTCAATCTTTGGAAGGGGGAAACTATCTTTAGGGCAGGCCCTGTTCAAGTCCGTGAAGTCCACGCATACCCTCCACTTACCAGTTTTCTTCTTGACCACCACCGTGTTGGCCAGCCATACCGGGTACTGGACATCCCGGATGGCTCTTGCCTTTAGCAGGTTGTCGACCTCTTCGACGACCGCATCTGTCTGCTGCAGCCCTGTCCTTCGGGCCCTCTGCACTACCGGCTTGTGGTCGGGGTCCACATTCAGCTTGTGGCACATGACCTCAGCGTCGACCCCAGGCATTTCGCTTGGGCTCCAAGCGAAGACGTCGACGTTCTACATCAGGAACCGTGAGAGTTCAGCCCTTTCTTCGTCTGGCAGCTGGGTGCCAACCAGGAAGAACCTGTCAGGGTCTGCCGGGCTCAGCCTGACCTCGGCCAGGTCCTCGATGCTCTTCTTCTCGGGATCACGGCCGATTTCATCTAGGCCTTTCTCGAACTCGGCGAGGTTAACGCGCTCTGGCTCCTTCAGTGCTGGGACTGCGGCCAGCACGCACTGCCTGGCTTGCTGCTGATCTCCCTCCACCGTAACCACTTCCAACTTGCCCTCCTTGTTCTCAAGGACGAACTTCAGCTTCTGGTGGAGGGAAGAAGGGACTGCTCCTAACTTGTGGAGCCACGTTCTGCCCAGAATGACGTTGTAGGGAGAAGGGGCGTCCACGACCAGGAAGTCGGCCGACACGGAAGCTCCGCCAACTCGGGTCTCCAAGGTGATCCTACCCTTTGTTGACACCAAAAATGTCACTTTGCCTTTTCAAGATCCAAAGAGCTACATGAAGTCGCAACCTGCCATAAATAGGCAATGCTGCTTCCAAAAATCAAATCTTGTCAGAATCAAACAAAAACTGTAAGATTCTTCCAGACAGCCAAAAGAGGAGTACACAAGAAGTTTCGGGCCATTTCAAAATCATTTGGCCTAACTTCGCTTCTCCGACAGCTGAAAAGGAGCTCTCGGCGGCAAAGTTCTCCGGGACCGTGGTTTCCAAGACAGAGCCTATGGATCATCTTAAAATGACTCCAATAGGTTCCCTGTCAAATTTCAAGTCAATCGGACATCGGTTGACCGCACATCAAACCGCGACATCTTCATCGCGACAAAAAGCAAGTCTACTGGTGATAGGACCCCAAACGGCTTCAAAACTCAAACAAAAGCCTATGGTTGGTCTTATTTATTGCTCAGGAGGCTTCACACCAAATTTCAGGTCATTCCGACATCGTTTGACCCAGTTTCGGCTTCTGACGGAAAATCGGCAGCTCTGCGCGACAAAGTCTTCGGCTTTCTCAGGAAATTGGAAGCTTTGCAAAATAAAATGCAAGGATTCTCATCAGGTTTCCTACAAAGAAGTTAGGCCAATAAATGATCCAAATGTCAAGGAAAAGTACAGAAGAAAAAAGAATCGAAAAACAGCAAAAACGGACACAAAACGGGACACGAAAGGGGGAAAACCCCCCCAGGGTCGCAGACCCCTGCGACCCTGGCCCAAGGTCGCAGGCCCCTGCGACCCTGGGCCAGGGTCGCCGGCGACCTTGGAACCCGGGGTCGCCGGGAAAGCCCCGGAAACCCCGGTTTTCGCCGTTTTTTCGCGATTCGAAGAGCCCAGCCTCTAGTACTTTCCAAAATTCATGCTTTTGAGACACCAAGTCCTCTGACATCCGTCCAAAACACGGGTCAATCATCAAAAGTATCGAAAACAATATTGATCGCCACCCGGTCAACCAAAAAAAAGTGTGCTTTCTACCCGACCGATCGAGAAATCGACAGGACAGATGGCACCGACCCGCTGTTGGCAACAAACACCTGAAATTACATGATCATCTGATGTCGATCTACATGAAGATCCATCGATGATCATCGACAGAAAAATCCTAAAAGACGTGGCACGGCCCGCGACTCTTCAGCTGCTCGGCGACCACTTAAAGCGATTAATTGACTAGCTTTATTACAGTCATTAATCCATTTCTTTGGACGGCCCAATCAGAAGCAAGCATTCGGGAGTTACAAGTCAAGAGATTCATGGCATTTAACCCATGAAACTCCTCCCATCATGGCGATTAAAGGCGATTAAATGCCCTCAATCTCCTCCGGCCAATCAGAAGCCAAGAAAAAGGAGTTACAAAATAAACAATTCAATTTTGTAACTCCTCCCATTATGCGGCTTAATGACAATAAAAGCCCATAAACCCACCTAAAAGGCTACCTAAAAGCCTATAAATAGGAGGGCTCTCCAAGAAGAAAGAACATCACAGAGCATCAGAAACATCAGAGAAAAAAGCACAGACAGAAGCATAGAAATCCAGAGAAAGGAAAAAGAGAGAAAACTCTGCGGAAGTTCTACACCGGCCACCGCAACAAGGTGACAAAAGTCCCTTGGGGGGTACCCCCCCAAGATCCTTGCCTTCTCCTCCTGCCTCCAATGGCTTAGATGTGGCTTTTCAGCCCGTCTACTCGGCTTTTTATTGGATATAGGACCTCCTTTTGGTCTTTGTCCTCTAAAAACCCGAGGTTATAGCCAAGCCAAGCGAATCAATAGCATCCTCTGTTCTCATCTGCATGGATGATGGCGAAGCCCACATATGGCTTGCGACCGTCAATCTAAACGGGTCCCCCACAATCTCCTGAGAAGTTAGATCCTCATTTTCTTGCTTTTCATTGTAGTTTGTATTTTTTCAAAAGAGACAAAAATCACAATTCTTGTCTTTCATTGTTGATAAGGATTGTAAATCGGCTATAAACGCCAAAATCGGCTATAAACGCCAAAATCGGCTATAAACGCCAAAATCGGCTATAAATGCAAAAAAAAATCGCCTTTCACGGCAAATCAAGAAAATGTCTCTTTTCTTAAATATATGTGCAATGGAAAACTTGAAAGAAGTTGATTTCCTTTTTACTTGCGAAGGTTGATCTCCGGATCACCACTTGCAATTCCAAGTAAAAATAGAAAATCTGGCACACCCACAAAAAAAGAAATGTTGATGCACGCCCCTTGCCCCCCGGTTACGAAAGGGTCGGAACCAAACGGACTCCCACGTCCGCCGACCTCGGTAGGAACCCGAGCAATCCGGGGCGCGGTCCATCAAGCTGGCACACCCGGTGGGACTCGTTTATTTGAGAACACGATGCTAGAAATGAAATATTTGCATATCATATATTTTGCTCTATGCTTATATTTCTTTTCTCGATTCTTTGGCTACTTTATAATTGGTGGCCTATGTTGAATTCCGCATCTAAAAAAATGAGATGAGATTTTTGTTTGGAAATTTCCAATTCTTTGAATTTATTTCCACTCTTTCTCATTTCAAAAAAAAAAAAATTTTAAAACAAAAAAAAAATCAGATTTTTCATTTTGGATTCAAAATTGAGAAACTTTGATCCTCTCCCTTCTGGGCACTGGTGCTCACGGAATTCGTTGAGACCGTGTTCGGATCGGGGATTGGGCCATTGTTTCTCTTCGATGAGTTCATTAAAGATCTAAAAAAAAAAATGAAATGAGATTTTTTGTTTGGAAATTTCTAATTCTTTGAATTTATTTCCACTCTTTCTCTTTTCAAAAAAAAAAAAAAAAAATTTAAAAAAAAAAATCAAAATTTTCAGTTTGGATTCAAAATTGAGAAACTTTGATCCTTTCCCTTCTGGGCACTGGCGCTCACGGAAATCGTTGAGACCGTGTTCGGATCGGGGATTGGGCCATTGTTTCTCTTCGATGAGTTCATTAAAATAAAAAAAATATATATATATATATATATAAAAAAAAGACATAGACCACTAAGGTTAAACCAACTGTGTTCTTTGATCGTGGTTGATTCAAAGAAAAGCCTTGTCCAGAGTGTGGAGACAGCTTAACTGTTCTAGGCAAGGGTCCTCCAAACGGGTTCATTAAGTAATCCTACCCTTACCTGGGGGCAATTCTATCAATCAAGATTTCATAAGACCGGGTTAGGAGGCCTATGTGTACTCTCTCGTCTTTTAAATAAAAAAAATAAATTTTTTTTTTAAAAAAATAAAAATTTTAAAATAAAAAATAAAAATAAATTTTTTTTTTCAAAAAAAAAAATCTTAAAAAAAAAAATATAAAAAAAATATAGAAAATAAAAAAAAAAGAAGATTTAAAAAAAAAAAAAAAATCTTCAAAATCTTCAAAAAAAAAAAACTTCCGTCATTTTGGGTTTAGATTGGAGAAATCTTGGTCTTCTCCTTTCTGAGCACTGGCGCTCACGGAAATCGTTGAGACCGTGTTCAGATTGGAATGCCTTTTGCTCTCTTTGATGAACCCGATATTGACTTTTCAAAAAAAAAAAACTCGTCATCTTTAGATTCAGATCCGAGAAATTATGGTTCATTTCTTTCTGAGCACTGGCGCTCGCGGAAATCGCTGAGCCCGTGTTCAGATCGGAATACCATCTGCTCTCTTTGATGAATCCAATCTTGACCTTTCAAAACAGAGAATCTCATCTCATGGATGCGGTCTCAAAACATTTGTGTCTAGCGGTACTAGTACGCCCTTTCAGGGTCTACTGTATTGCGACCGGCACATCTGTAACTCCAACTTTATATTCTTCTTACCTCGAGCAAGCTCTGCTTCTCGATAAGTCGAATTTAAGTTCACAATTGCTTCTAGCAGTCACTGGGATGCCCATTCCGGGCTTACCATACCTGCGATCAGAACAATTGTACCTTCTATGGCATTTTGCCTTCCTCATATTGCTTGGGTCATCTACCTCGGGCAATTTGAAAAGACGAAACCATAGAACTTCCCATTTATGATCATTATATTCTTGTGATTACTAATGGATGTGGTCTTGTTTCAGAAATTTTTGAAAACTAACAATGGCAGCTTCACTAACCATTACTTTCGACGAAAACAAGCACCAACTCATGCTTCAACAGAAGCAAACCTCGCGCACCTACAAGCGCCCCATCAGCTGCCGAAGTGTCAACTCCCTCGGCAACTCTCTGAACTCCGGGTCGACCACGACTCCCCGGACTATCGTCTTTGGGACGCTGGGACCATTCCCACTTCCTGAGGAACAAACTGCTCCCTCCAAGAAGCAGAAACTCGCCTCTCAACGTGTCACTACCGTGACACCAAAGGCGAGCACCAGAAGGCCTGAAGCTCGTGGCAGCCCCACGAAGCCTCAACCTGCAAACAACCAGGTCTACCCCAAGACTTGGTCCCCAAGACCTTCACCAAAACAGAGAAGGTCCCAGACATCCACTAAGCCAGCATTCCTGGCCCCACTCAAGGAGAACCAGTTCTATCCTCTTGCCTACATGAAAGAGGAGAGACCCATCTCCAACCTGACTTCCAAGTCATCCCAGCATGAGCCGGCTTGTTCCTACAAGCCCAAAATCAAGTCATGCATCACAAGGCCTCCACAAGCACCTGCTAAGGCCTACAAACCTGCAGTTCGACCCTTCATCTCTACAGGGGCCGAACTTCAAAAATTCAAAGCTTCGCTGCAACTGGCGAAGGATAGGGTTCGCATCCTGTCCTTGCCCAGCTACAAAGAAGACAGACTCGGCTGCTGCGCCCGAGGGAGCACATCCTTCATCGTCAAAGCCCAGTCAGAGCTGACCGAAGCTCAAATTGCTCGTCGTATACGCCGCAGCGCGTCGTACCGGCAAAAGAGACTAGAGAAGCAAAGGACCCAGCCTCCCACACTTCAAGTCTCTCCTAAATGGGTCGAAAAAGAAAGACCCAACCAAGTTGCTGCCGTCCATATGGTTGGAAAAACCAGAAGGCGCCAAAAATCAGCAACAAAAATCCATGTCCGACGTCCGATGACCCGCAGCATCTCCAGGACAAGAAGACATTCAGAAGAATCCCCTGCTCCTTCAAGCAAAGGACAGCAGAGTGATCCTTCCTCAAGCTCCTCTTCAAAAAGAATGAGCCCCAGCTCAGTCACCAGGACAGTTTGTTCGTTCGAATCACGAAGGATGAATGTCTTGGCTACAAATTCTGAGCCACCACCCCGCAATCCACCTCCAGAAGATGCGATCACCCGCATCCAGCAGTTGGAACAGGGCCAGCAGAGGATTGAAACTCTGATGGAAAACCTTCTCCTCGCCTTCCAAAATCAGGCGAACAATGAACCTCCTCCGAATCATCAAGACGACGAGGTAAATAGAGAAGAAAATGAGTCACGCGCCCTAACCAAAAAGGACGTAGACGGTATCCTCGCCAAAGCAAAAGAAGATGATATACTCAAGGAGCATGGAATCAAGCCACCATATCCCTTATGGATGGACTCGGTCCCGTTCCCCACCAAATTCAAGCATCCTACTCTCCAAACATATACGGGGAAAGGATCAGCCAGACAGCACGTCATCCACTTTAAGATCCTGACGGGAGCTATTGCGGATCAAGATGCACTCAAGATTCGCCTCTTTGCAAGTACCCTAAAAGGTACGGCCTTCGATTGGTACTCCACTCTGCCGGAGGACTCAATCCAAAACTGGGCCATGCTAGAGACACGCTTCCTGACTCACTTCAAAGGTGAAGATCATCCCCGCTACTATGGCTCAGCTGTGCAGCCTAAAACAGGGGGAGAATGAATCAACATATGACTTCATTCACAAGTGGAAAGCAATGGCATACAAATGCTCTGATGTATTGCCACAAGCGTCGCTAGTCGACATCTGCCGAAACAACATGAGAGCCAGAATCCGCTCCATGATCATCGGCAACAAATCAAAAAACCTGGGAGAACTCCTAGAAGCTTCCATGGAAGCTGAAACGGTGATTAAAGACCTCAACAGTCAGAAATCATCAAGAAAAGAGCCAATCGCCGTTGCAACCTCTAAACCAAAGAAAAAGAGGTCCTCAATGTGCAGACCAAGTCAGCTCCTCAGCCACCAAAGAAAGCTGAAAACAAAGCTGCTGGTAAGAGACCTGAACTCTCTGATGCCTTCAAAGAACGAGTAGAGAAGAAATACCCGTTTGATGAAGATGTTGATGAAATCTTCGGGGCTCTTGTGGCAAATGGCAAGCTCACCTTGCCTGAACCAAAAAGACCGGGTGATGTTGGCAAAACCAACGATCCTCGGTACTGTCCATATCACCAGATGATCTCGCATCCTCTCAATCAATGCTTCGTTGTGAGAGAGAAAATAAATGAGATGTGGAAAAACGGAGTCATCACCTTTGACAAAAACTATGGGTCTGCCTCCGTCAACATGGTGACATGTGGACAAACATCAAGATCACCGAAAAAGAAGATCACTACTTCCTTCAAGGTGATAAACTCAATCCAAGCGTCCGAGCAACTGGTTCCTTACCCGACACCAGACGGACAACCGATATGGGTACATCCCGATCTCCTAGAAGATGAAAATTGGGAGGTCGTGAAAACAAAGCCTACAGCTCAACAGCGAAGGCAGGCTAGGAAACATCTCCTCAAGCTCAAACGGCAAGAGAAGACCCAGCCAAAACTAGAGGTCAAAGAAAAGGCAGAGGCTTCCTCTACCGCTTCACTGGAGGTAACAAAAACATCCCTTCCAGAGACTTCAAAGGGGGTAAGGAAATTCACTCTCAGTGATTTCATGCCACCTCAATTCAAAGAAGCCATGCAGGAGGCATCATACTCTTGCAATTCGGTAGTTGGATTCTCCATTGATGGATACGAATCCAGCGACACCGATGATGGATTCGAATCCAACTACACAGATGAGTGGGAGGAATCCCTTGAAATAGGAGAATATCTCTCCGATGAAGAATGGGTTCCTGAGTCTCATCTTATGCCAGTAATCTGGTATAACCCCATACAGCCACAAGGATCCTGGTCTGATGATGAAGAAGACCAAGAAGCTGTACAAGAAAATGCTGCTGACCCAGCACCTCTCATCACTTCAGTGGAAATCAACAATGTTGAGCCACAAAGAGATGATGAAGAAGAAGATCCGGCTCCCATGCCTGATCTTGAAGAATATGCAAGGATCTTGCAACGACTCGCTCTAGAACAAGAGCAAGAACGCGTCAACGAGCCTCCTCGCAATCCAGAGCCTGAAGTCCCTGAAGACCACCAGGTACATCCTCCCTTAACTCCTGAAAATGGAGAAAATTGCTGGATAGACGATCCTCTCACATCCGAGGATGAGTCTGACTCCGATCAGGCAACGTCTCCCGTCAGAGCTTCCTGTAATGTGATAATTCGGGATTATAGCTCTTCCGAAGCATCGTCTGATGAGAGCACTTACACTCCGGCTTCGCAAACACAAACTGCGAATGAATCCATTGAAATGCTTCTTCGGCGTCTCGTCGGGTAAGTTCCTCGGATTTTTAGTTCGAAAAGCTGGAATAGAGCTTGACCCCATAAAAGTCAAAGCCATTCTAGAAATGCCCTCTCCAAGAACCTTGAGAGAACTCAAAGGGCTTCAAGGGAGATTAGCCTACATCAGACGGTTCATCTCCAATCTTTCGGGGAAATGCCGTCCATTCTCCCGATTGATGAAAAAAGGTGTAAACTTTGTCTGGGATGCTGACTGTGAAGCTGCTTTCCAAGACATCAAGTCATACCTGACAAAACCTCCAGTGTTAGCTGCTCCTACCACTGGAAAACCATTCATCTTGTACACAGGAGCCCTTGATCACTCTCTGGGAGCTCTGCTTGCGCAAGAAAATGATCAAAGAAAAGAAGTTGCTCTATATTACCTCAGTCGCATGCTAGTAGGTGCAGAGCATCGCTACTCTCCAGTCGAAAAAGAATGTCTTGCAGTGATGTTCGCCGTACAAAAGCTGTGTCACTACTTGCTTTCCAATACAGTCTACCTCGTCTCGAGGGTCAACCTCTTGAAGGTCCTTGTCACAAAGGCAGGTTCTCTCAATGCTCGACTGGCAAAATGGTCCATCCTTCTGTCACAATTTGATATTAGGTATGTACCACAAAAAGCAATCAAAGGACAAGCTCTAGCGGACTTCCTCGCAGAACATCCATTGCCTAAAGATTCTCCACTCAGAGATGATCTCCCAGACGAATCAGTCTACCATGTGGAGACTTTCTCACAAAGTGCCTCCTGGGATATGTACTTTGACGGTGCAACCAGGACAAATGAAAAAAGACAGCTGATCTCGGGAGTTGGCATCCTCTTCGTTAGCCCCGACAAATACATGATTCCACACGCTTTCTCGCTACTAGAACCATGCACAAACAATGCAGCTGAATATCAAGCTCTGATCTTAGGATTGGAACTCGCCATCGAATCCGGTATCACCACGCTGGAAGTCTTTGGAGACTCTCAACTGATCGTCAACCAGATGAATCAGAAATTTGAAGTCAGGAAGCCAGATTTGTTGCCCTACTACAACAAGGCACAATCACTTCTGCAAAAGTTTGACATCTGTCACATCACCCACATTCGTAGAGGTGAAAACATACGTGCGGATGCCCTAGCCGGACTTGCCGCATCCATGGCAATCCAGGAAGGGGAAAACATGCAAATCACAGTGTGCGAAAGAAGAATCCTTCCTCCTCTTAACACACACCAAGCAGTTGCTGAATGCCACCAAGTGGTCGGAAGTCGGATTTCAATCCTTCAAACTTCAATTAGCGACTGGAGGGATCCGTTCATTGATTACATTATGTTCGGAATCCTACCTGAAGATCCAAAAGAACGGGTAAGCATCCAAAGGCGAACCCCAAGCTTCCATTTGGATATTCCTTCAAAAATCCTTTACAGGAAATCCTTCAACGGAGTACTTCTATGCTGCTTGTCACAACAAGAGGCTGAAGAAACACTCAAAGAAGTTCATGCTGGTCTTTGTGGAGCTCATCAGGCTGGACCTAAGCTCTATGATCAGATAAAAAGGTTAGGAGATTACTGGCCTACCATGGTAGCTGACGCAATGCAATTTGCTAAGCACTGCTAACAATGCCAAGTTCATGGAGATTACATTCACATGCCTCCAGAATGGCTGCATCCTACAGCGATCTCATGGCCTTTCGAAGCCTGGGGTATGGACATTATAGGTCCTATTTCTCCCCCTTCAAGCAAAGGTCATCGCTTCATCTTCGCCGCTACGGATTACTTCTCCAAGTGGTCAGAAGCATTTGCATTTAACGAAATGAAGACCTCATCAGTCCTTCAGTTCCTGCGCACCAACATCATTTGTCGTTTCGGTATACCCAAAAGATTCGTCCATGATAACGGACCACAGTTCCGGGATCATCGATTCTACAGGTTCTGCGACAAATATAAAATCCAAAGCTGTCCTTCGACTCCATACAATCTGGCGGCAAACGGGTTAGCAGAAGCTTTCAACAAGACACTCTGCAAAATCCTCAAAAAAATGGTCTCTAATCACAAAAGAGACTGGAGCGACAAAATGTCTGAAGCTTTATGGGCCTATCGAACCACCGTTCGAGGACCAACCCATAGCACACCATTCTCCTTGGTCTATGGATGCGAAGCTGTCGTGCCATTGGAAGTACAAATTCCTTCCTTGAGGGTATCCTTGCAAAATGACATGACTCAAGAAAGCAATGTCAAATTGCGGCTCCATGAGCTGGACAATCTCGATGAGAGACGGCTCGAAGCTCAACAAAGCATTGAACTTTACCAAGCACGCATGGCAGGATCTTTCGATAAAAAGGTCAGGCAACGCGCCTACAAAAAGAATGACTTGGTTCTTGCGGTAAAAAGACCAATGGTCTTCGCTCACAAGTCCAAAGGCAAATTTGAGCCAAAATGGGAGGGACCCTACGTCATCGACAAAGTTTTCTCCAATGGCGCATACGCACTCCTAAACATGGAAGGTGACAGATGTATGCTGCCCATCAACGGCAAGTTCTTAAAGCGGTACTACCCTTGAAGACTTACCCAACTGGGTAAGAGCAATGCCTGTATGGCCAAAACCGGTTTCCAGGTACACGCTCGCTAAACCCACCTTTTTTTAGAATTTTCATATCAAATGTTGAAATTTCTAGAAATCTAAAACAATGCTTACTTTCATCGTTTCATTGTTCAAAAAAAAATATCCAAGTTTAGGAACCTTTCCCTAACTTGACCAAAATTTTCAACCCTTGAACCCAAAATTCATGGTTTGAAACAAAAATCCGGATTCAGGGATTTCCACCCTAGTCTACCCTGCCTTTTATCGCCAAAATGGTTTTAGGTCAAAACTTATGACCCTCGTGTCTTTTTAAAAAAAAAAAAATGGTTTTTCAAAAACCGCGAGGAAGCGACGCTTAGTCGATACTCGCACAAATCGGAAGCAAGCGAACCACGTTCGACACTTCCAAAATCGCACGGAAGCGACATTTCGTCGATACTTGCAAAATCCAAAACCGTGGAAACGCAACATTTCAGTTGATATCCACGACCCAAATTTCAAAGGTTCGAAAAAACCTAAAAAACTGTGGAGACGCAACATTTCAGTTGATATCCATAACCCAAAGGTTCGAGAAAACCACAAATTTCAAAAATCGTGGGGAAACGACATCAAGTCAGTACCCGCAAAATCAAAATTTTTGAAAAGCAAGGATGCGACATTCCATCGATACTTGCACCCAAATCCGCGAGGATGCGACATTCCATCGATACTCGCAACCAAATGAGCAAGGATGCGACATTCCATCGATACTTGCAAGAACATTCAGCAGGGAGGCGACTTTTAGTCGATACTTGCATTTTTTGAAAACCAAACCGGCTATAAATGCCATCAAAACGGGCTATAAATGCCACAAACCGGCTATAAATGCCATCAAAACAGGCTATAAATGCCACAAACCGGCTATCAATGCCACCAAAACAAAACCGGCTATCAATGCCACAAACAAAAAAAAACTTGGATTTCAAAAAAAAAAAAACGGCTATCAACGCCACCAAAACAAAACAGGCTATCAATGCCACCAAAAACCGGCTATAGATGCCACAAAACAAACCGGCTATCAATGCCACCAAAACAAATTCGGCTATCAATGCCACCAAAACTGGCTATAGATGCCACAAAAAAAAAAAAAACTCGGCTATCAATGCCGCAAGAAAAGCTGGCTCTCATGCCAAAATTGGCTTTCATGCCACAAACAAAAACCTGGCTTTCATGCCAAAACAACTACTTGACAAAAGATTTTCACAAAATGACAACCTTTTGATCAAATCCCATTTAGCAATTACTTTTATCACAAAAAGATTCAAGTGAGCGTAGGGATAACAAAAAAAAAAAAGCATCCCATTTAGCAATTACTTTTATCACAAAAAGATTCAAGTGAGCGTAGGGATAACAAAAAAAAAGAGAGAGCATCCCATTTAGCAATTACTTTCAAGTGAGCGTAGGGATAACAAAAAAAAAAGAAAGTGTTCACAAGCACTACACAAAAAAGAAAAAAAGAAAAAAGAGTACAAAAAAAAATACATGTGGTACCAAAAAAGTGTTCACAAGCACTACAGAAAAAAGAGTACCAAAAAAATACAAGTGGTACCAAAAAAAAAAAAGAGAAAGAAGGATGGTTTCTGTATACAGGAGCTCAATCAAAAACAGTCTCCAGCCAAGAGTTCAGCTCCTTAAGCAAGCTTTTGGCTTCATCCGTCAAGGATTCCAAGGCACGCTTCTTCAGGAACCTGCCATGAGATGCTGGGGTGGGCTGTAACCCTTCTTCTGCACTGGGAAGCTTCCTTCGAGCAGTTTTCCATTGTTTGTCCTCATCAGACTTCCTTTTGAGAACTCGAAGGGCATCCTCAACTCGGTGAATCAGAGCAGTCTCCCTTTCACGAGCCTCTGTTATTTCAGTCCACTTGGCAGCGACTTGTGCCTGCAGATGCTCAAGACGTTTCCTGGCCTCATCGACCTCCCTATCAAGGATGTTAAGGTCATGTGTCAGCCTAATGATGGTTATTTCTTCTAAGTTCCTCTCTCGGACTGCCTGCTTCTTGCTTTCTGTTGCCTCATCCAGGTCAGATTGAGCCTTATCCGCAGGGTCCGAGAACATCTCCTTGAAGAACTGATCGTCAGGAAAACCCATGGTCTCAAACCACTTGTCACTCAGCTCAATGATCCTATTAACGATCGCCCTGGCATATGTGACATCCAAACCAGCTTCTTCAGCATCACCGAGAATCTCACGCACATGCTGGATCATGCTAAGTCCGGCTTCCAAGTGCCCAGAAAAGAGAGTCTCAATCCAAGAGCTCAGAACTCGCACCACCACCTTCTTCGCAAAAAGAAGAGATGGCCCAGCTGAAGATTCGCCCAACTCCGTTGGTCGGCTGCTCATGTCATCATCTGTTGAAAGAGTAACAAAAGAACTCTTTCCAGTTGAAGCTGCTCCTGCTCGGGAAGGAATCTCAGCGCGAGGAATCTCCTCAACATTGTCAGAACTGGTCCCAGGAGTCTCTACCTCTGGATTAACCTCTGGCATCCCTTGCTCTGGAAGCGACGGACCCTCCTCTGCCACTTCAAAACCTGCAAAGGAAACACAAAAAGGTATGAATATGACCCTGTTTGAAAATCATTATCAGAGTTATAACTACAAAATACCTTCTTCGACGACTGGCGGAACACTTTCTTCCTCCATGAACTCATCGGAAGCATCATCAACATTTGCGTCCATCGATGGTTCAAAGTCATCAGAACCCTGTGGCAAGTCAGCTGACAAAAAAAAATGTGTTAGCAAACCGAGTCACAAACTCAAAAAAAAAGAAGAGCAAAAGAAGTCGTACCAATTGGAGATTCTGGATTTACTCCAGAGTCCCTCGGTTCTTCTTCAGGTGCCTCAACAGGATCCATCACCACCTCATCGGTTGGGACCTCGTCTTCCTCTGTTAAAAAAAAAAAGAAGAAAAGCAGAAATAAGAAGCAAATCATAACATGGAAAAAATCCCATGAAAAGAAATGGAAAGAGAAAAAGGAAGAATCATACCTTCACCGACGGTCTCTTCTTCTCGGCTTCTCTTCTCTGGAGGCTCGTCAGCATCCACTGGCACATCCTCATTGATAGTAAGAGGAACTTCCAAGTCAGGAGATTCCTCATGCTGCCCCTTGCTGCGATGATGACTCCTCCCCCTCTTACTCCGGCGGGTTCGCTTCTTAGAAGAACCTGCCCCGCTCTCAGAGTCAGGTTTCCCACTTGACTCCTCACTGGATGGTCTGCTCTTGCCAGTAGACTCCACGGAAGCTTGCCTCTGTGCCGCTTGCATCCAAGCACCAAGTTCGGCTTCCTCCTGTTCTAGCTGCTCCAAAGCCTCATCAGGTATTTCTCGAACAGCTTCAGAACCAATGACGCCCTAGTCACCGAGAAAGCCTATCTTGTGCTTCTCTCCAGAAAGGAAGGCCGAAACTTCCTCTCGCCGGATGCCATCCGACTTTCCAAGGCCCTTTCCAGATGCCAGCTTCACATCAAGCTCCTTCTTGGAAAGCCCCCGATATGCCGAAAAGCTCTCCGCGAACCACTTCGCAAAGTCGGCAGTCCGAGAAGTCAGCAACACAGGATAAGAAATCATGGATGTAGTGTCTTCAGCACTATAGAAAGCCCATGCATTTCTCCCGTCCTGTAAGCCTCCAAAGCGCTTCACCATGCTTGAAGGCGCTCCAACAACGCCTTGAGAAAAGCCCAGCTGCAAAGCAAAGCGAGAGGGTACATACGGCTGGATGTCGACGAAAAGATGTCTGCGGTACACCATTGTGCCGACACGTATGCTGAAAAGCCACTCTCTCTCTGCATTTGTCAAGGAATAATGCCTTCCCGACCCCGCCCTGGTAGAGTCTCGGGAGGCACCAAAATCAAAAGCCTTCTTCCGCAACTCCGGAGAAAGCTTCACTGAAGATTGCCCCATCTCGACGTCCCTGAACCGTCGGATCCTCATGCGGGCAAACAAAAGTGATTCGGACACGGCTTTGCCCTTAGCCAGTCGAATCATCAGAGGATCATCATCCTGTGCAGCACCCAGCCGATGGAAGCCAGGACAGTGGTATACATACCACGAATAAAAGATATGGGCTGAAAATACCCTATTCATGGGAAGCCTGTCACGCCCCGAAACCGGGACCTGCAGCGAACCGATCTCGGGGTGCGAAATTTTGGAATAATTTGAAACTTTTTGTTATAGTTCCCAAGATCCGCGTGAATGAGGATAAACACATTCCAACACGATCAGAGTATATTTTTCGCGGAAGCTAAACATGGTGTTACGACCCGGAATCCGTGGCCATCGGGTTCCGTGTCGTACGCAACCAATGTCATAAAGCCATCTCATAATAAGACTGGCACAAGCCATAAATCACAACACACTGAGCTGGTAGTAACAAACTATTATTTCCCACATATTCAAGTTACAATTAACAGATGTCTTAATTACAAACCCAAAGAAAAGGGCTAACATAGCCATACAAAAATATAACCAACTAAACAGAAATACTACCCTCAAAGGTTTGATACGAACTCCGGTGCCAAACTTGACATCTAGATGATATCAATGGGCAGCCTCTCACGTCAGACCGGCGGTCCCACCGCCTCCTCTGATCAAACACCTAAAAACCAGAAAGAGAAGGAACTGGCACCAAACAAAAAGGGTCAGACACGACGGTCTGGCAAGTAAATAAACAAATAATATGAACAAAAGAACATATATAAAACCTGATGAAATCATCGTAAAACCGGATAAATAGTCTAGACAATAATGACAATAAAGCATGCTAAGACGATCGAATGGCAGAACATAAGTATCAAAACGAATAAAGAACAATGTCAAATGTACGAATATCTCGAAAAGATTAAAAGCCTGCTTAAAACATTTAATCGTCGGAAATACATTTCAAATCCTAAATAGTAGCGACAATACAATAAAGATCGATATCGTAATATTAAACAAATCTGAGCATAAAAAGTATAACCGACGAGAATCATAAACTAAAGCAATATACAGATAAAACACTGGCAACCACAAATAGCTAAATCCTCCTATTACCGAAGTAATAAGAGCAGACAGAGCGTAGCCACTGAACGTGGTACTAAAAATAGGATCAGAACCGTAGCCATACAAATGGGACCGGCAGATCAGAATCAGAACCGTAGCCATACAAATGGGACCGGCAGATAGTTACCGTTGCCATGGTCGGTACAGACAGAATCCAAGCTGCAGCTGGCGGACAGAATAAAGATCCCAAGCCGGGTGATCATCCCGACAAGGTGACCTAAGCCTAGTGGTGCCTTTAGTTTTCAAACTCAAACCGATACAAATCTAACATAATACTAATCCCTTTGGCTCAGGGACTCACACCACATAGCTCTGGCCCCGTCTTGCCTCAGGGTTTTGTTTTCGGAATCATAGCCTCTTTGGCTCATGGGCTCGCACCACATAGCTCTGGCCCCGTCTTGCCTCGAGGTTTTTATTTTCAAATACTAGTCTTATCAAAACAATAGTCTCATCGAAGAAATCCCGAATGTAACAAACATACTCCAATCGCTTTTCAAATCGAATCGGAGAAAACATACGAATTTCGATGGTGAACCGTTCGAATACGCATCAAGTGATTTGTATAAAATCATACGGTCAATCCTTTCGAACATGGAGAGCCACATGATTTTATAGCAAATCACCGAAGCTATTCAAATTAGTTTACCAAAGGGTGCAAATACAAATACAAATACATTTTTCTGACTTGAAATGGAATGGATAGTGGAGAATGACTTAATGACTTACCAAGGAACCATCTCAATGCACATTTAACCTTTAAACATTAATTAATAAAAAGTACGTTTGATGCCAATGAAAATCCATAATATTTAAATGATAAAGTGCGCATTAAGACTCGAACGGTTCCCGGGTGATTTCACATACACTCATTCTCACATCATTCCCATTTCACAAATTTCCAAGTATCAAAGTAATGACAAAACTCTTAAAAACAGGCCCATAACTGGCCTTGAACCAAACCCCAAAACAATCCTTTAAATCCGGCCCAAACAGACCTTGAAATTAGTTCATAGTTAAACCTTGAATGGCCCACAAAACACATCTTAAAAACAGCCCAAACTAATCTTGAGATGGCCCACAGTACAAACCTTAAAACAGCCCAAGACTAAACTGAACAGGCCCACAAAACAAACTTTAAACATAGCCCAAAACCAAACTTGAATGGCCCACAAAACTGATTTTTAAAACAACCCAAAACTGAACCTTAATCAAGCCCACGAAACAGGTTTTAAATCAGTCCAATGTCAGGCCCAAAGATGACCCAATATCAGATTTGAAATGGCCCAAAAGCTGACTTGAAACAGGTCCAAGGAAGCCCCTAAAATCTGGCCCACAAAAATCCCCAAATCCAGGCCCGAACCTGAGCCCAGACTGAGCTGGGCTCGCTCGAGCGGACCCAGTGGGTCGCTCGAGCGGACCCAGACAGAAGCTGGGTCGCTCGAGCGGACCCAGACAGTGCCTGGTCCGCTCGAGCGACCCAGTGGGTCGCTCGAGCGGACTGGGCCTGCCCAGTCCAGCCCGAGTGTGCATGTTTTTGCATTTTTCCTTCTTTTTCTTGATTCTTTTGCTTCCTTTTCTTTCATACTAATTTCCATGATTGGTTGGGCCCTTCCTTGGCCTTCCAAACTCATCAAACCATCCATTCCATCAACCCAATTAACCAAACAATCACTTTTTAAAACAAAGTTTCTCCCCATTTCTTTGAACCCAACTCCTAACACAAGAAAATCAAGTTTTCTACATAACCAAGATGAAAGCCACTTCCAACACATTGTAAGACCATACATAAATGGAAATCCACACAACATTGGTTCATTTAATCAAAGTAAAACCATGATCAAAGAAGCTTAGCACAAAGAAAAGAAAATCATGAACTATAACCAAATGAGAGAAAACATCATATTAATTGGAAATCCACTTGCCTTGGTCAAGAGAAGATGCAAAAACACTCCATGAAGGTCCTCTTATGGCCTCAAGCTCCAAAATTACAAAATCCCCAAAATAGCTCAAGAGAAACCCTAAAAATCCAATCCATTGTAAACCTCCATGAAAACCCATTGCATAAATGATAAAACCCTTCAAAATGGTTTGGAAAACCAAGATTTGGAGAAAGAAATCCATTGCTCACCTTATAAAAGCCCAAACCAAGAAGAAATGCAAGAAAAGGTGGTCTCTCCTAGCTCAAATCTCTTGCAAAAGGCATCTATGGAAAGCTTGGAGAGAGGAGAAGAAAATGGGAAGCTCAAATCTCCCTTTAGCATCAAGGAACAAGAGATGCATGAGGAGAGAGAAAGGGGGCTGGGAGAAACCCTAACCCTTCTCTTGTTGCAGGAAAAAGGAAAAGAATGGGGAAGACAAGAGACCCAATGGTGGTTTTATAGAACAAATGGGCTGGGCCCCATGGGCCCCAAACTTACCAAAGCTGAAACTAATGTTTGCGGGTCCCGAACGAAAACGACGAAGAAGACAAAAACGATCAGCGAAATATCTAGTTTCCAAAAAGTATATTTTCCCCAATTTCTGAAATTTTCGAAATTCATGGACAAATTTAGTGTAAAAGGTCAGTTTTGCCCTTTTTCTCGAAAAACGCATTTTCTGATCATCAAATCAAAATGGTCAAAATATGAAAGTTGTTAAACTTCATAAAATGAGTCAAAATACACCAAATCCAGAATTTTTAGAAATCCGAAGTAATTTCCCATAAAAATACAAATCATAAGGACCGGGTCAAACTAAAGTCAACGGTCTACAAAATCTCAAAGACTAAGGAAAAATCTAGTCAAACTCAAATACGCGGTCAAACTAAATCAAATCTCGCTTAAAAAGCTAAACCACGATTAAAATAATGCTAAACAAAAGGACTGCGGTCGGGATCTTACAAAGCCCAAGCCGAACCAGAAAAGCAGCAGCCTGCAGTTCGGTACACAGGTAGGAGTAAAGAGCTGGCACCAAAGCAAGCTGCTCTCCAAACGCCATCTGACAAGCCGGGAAAATACAATGCGGCCTGATGTGCGTTCCATCTCCTCCAGCAAAAACAGCCTCACCAAGCCAATAAGTGAGGTAAACAGCGAGATCTCTCCGCAGTGCAATGTCAGGACATATGGCATTTGTACTTGCACATAAATCTCTCAACTCTTCTTGCATGGCCAAGATCTTCTTTGAACTTGGATCTTGAGCTCCGGCTTCTTGGGTCACGCTATCAGAAGGCTCCCTGCTATCAAAAAAGTTGGGGAATGAAGAGCTAAAACTCTTCCAACTGCTGGATCTAACTTTCAAACCCTCCTTCTCCTTCAAAAAATCATAGAAGGCGACAAGCTGAAAGTATAGAAGCCTGAACTCCTCAGACTGCCCCTCGAGGACGCTGTCAATCGGCAATAAACTCCTCATAGAGTTTGTCGAGGATAGGCAATCCGGTAATGGCGCTCAGTTCCTTCAAAGAAAAACCAATCTCACCATTCGTCACAACGAAGGTATTGGTTTGTGGGAGGAATGACTCCAGCATAGCCATGAAGGCCTCGTCGGAAAAGATCACGGTCTCCCTGAAGGCGCGGACCGCATCAAAAATCCCGGCTTCCTTCAAAACGGCGCCTCCAATCAGCAGGACACGATCAGTCCACGACTTCCACTCGGAGTCAGCATTGAAGTGGCCACGAAGTCGGAAAGGCTTGATCCAATTGCTGCCGTCACCACTGAAAATACCAAGGCCCACCGGTCTCAAATCGACCGACGGATAATCATAGCCCTGGTAGCCGCTGGATGGCATCAACAAGTCCATATCAACAGGCGACCTCTCCGTATATCCAGGAGAACCGCCAACAAAAACCCCGGTCTTGATTACATTTGTCCTTCTCACCCAGCTTGGAGGATCTTCCCTCTTAGGGCACGTGGGGGCAAGGCTCAGAATCGAGACGGTGCGATCAAACGTCGACCGGGTAGCAACAGTCTTCTTCTCACCATCTGCTGTGAAGGAAAACTGAAAACATCTCCTCTGGTATGTCATGTCATCAGGGACTGCATCACCAAAGAAGAAGGTAGGCTTGGGCAAAACGCTCTGATCTTCCATCACCCATGGACGACTGCTTACCATGATCTTATAGAATTCCTCTCCCTTGAGAGCAATCAGTCGCTGCCTCATCTCATCTCTGTTGAGGGAGTCGCACTCTTCCAGATTTCTCTCAACATACTGGACCTTCTCAAAAGCCTGCTCAACGGCCAGATTAGAAGATCTAGAAGATCGACGAGGTACGCTTGTAGCAGGCTCTTTACCCTTGTTCGCTCTGGAGGAACCGCCTGAAAAGGATGGAAAAGAAAAAGATCAAACATCAAATGACAGAATTTCGCTAAAAAAAATCTGGCGAAATTTTGACATGATGACGGGGCAATTCCGAAGAAAAGGAACTATCCCGAAAGAAATAGAAAGCTTGAAGATGGGCTCAACATCGCTGCGAGCTCCGAAACTCCAAACTTTCGAAACCTCAAAGTCTCCGCAAAATCAGGAAGGGCTCAACATCACTGCGAGCTCCAAATTCCCAAATTTGTAAAAACTTTCAGGTATGCTATCACATCATGCTACAAATTTAATTTACAAATTGAATGAATGCATGAACATCTTGGTTTGCGAAAAAAAAAATGCATTATCATGATGAGCAAAAAAAAAAAAGAAAAGAAACTTTCTCAAAAAAAAAAAAAGAGGGGAAAGAAAACAAAAAAGAAATGAAAAGAAACTTTCTCTAAAAAAAAGAGAGGGGAAAGAAAACAAAAAAAGAAAAGAAAAGAAACTTTCTCTAAAAAAAAGAGAGGGGAAAGAAAACAAAAAAAAGAAAGAAAAGAAACTCTCTCAAAAAAAAAGGGGGAGGGAAAGAAAAAAAAAGAAAAGAAAAAAAAAAGAAAAAAAAAGAGGACTGGCCCACAGGCCACGGATCTGTCCGTACGGCCCACAAACAAAAAAAAAAAAAAACAAAAACATGAGAAAAAAAAAAGAAAGAAGAAAAAAAAGGTGTGAAAAAAAAAGAAGGGGAAAACACGTGAGAAAAAAAAGGAAGAAAAGAAAAAGAAAGAAACAAAAAAAGGGGAAAGAAAGAAAGTTCTTTTAATTTTTCCTATAATGGAGTTTTCTTGAAAAAGGGAACTTACTTGAAGCCATTGATGGAGAAGAAGAAGAAAAGTCTTGAAGATCTTGAAGAAGAAAAGCTCTTGGTCTTGAAGCCCTCTTGAGATTATTGCAAAAGAAAGTAATAAGAGCAAGAGATCCAACCTTCTCCTTGCTTGTATAGAGGAGAGCAAACCAAAGAAGGAAAGAAGAAAGAGGTAAGTGTTACTAATTAGTAACCTTACCAAAAGAAAGATATTAGAAAGATTCTTTCCCAAAAGAAAGATATCTTGAAAGATTTTCTCCCAAAAAGGATCTATGACGGATTCTTTCCCAAAAGAAAGATATCTTGAGATATCCTATCCCAAAAATAAAGGGATCATGAGAGATTCTCTCCAAGTAAAGATATTCTTAGATATTCTCTATCCAAATGAGATATTTTTGGATATTCTTTACAAAAATGACACCATATGAGATCTAAGCCATTTCAAAAGCTTAAGGTCCCATGGGTTAGCCCATATGAGCCAGGTTTGACCACCTAGGCACAAAAAAAAAAAAAAAAAAAATGGGCTTTTAGTCAAAGAGAAATCCCTCTTACCAAGAGCATACAAAAATGGTTCCATGCCTCTTTTGAGTTGATTGGACCATACAAAAGAAAATTCCAAGCCCCATGAGCTTCCAAAAAATCAAACCATCCAGCCTCATCTACCAAATTGAGCCAAAATCTTGAAATTGACATTCCACAAAAATCAAACCAAATCTTGGTCCCCTAACTTGCCACATACAGCCTGTTAGGTCACAAGACCAAAAACCAAAAACCAAAACCTGATCCCCTAACTTGCCACATACAGCCTGTTAGGTCACAAGATCAAAACCAAAATTGATCCCCCAACATTCCACATACAGCTTGTTGGGTCACACAATCAAAACCAAACCCGACCCCCTAACCTGCCACATAGAGCCTATTAGGTCACAAGGTCAAAACCCAAATCCACATCCCTGATGTCATCTTCAAAACTTTGCCTCGAGATGGTACGTGATCCCTTTCACTACCATAAAATTCCCCTGGAAGCTCAAAAGGCTACAAATACCAAAAAGAAAGACTGCTCAAAGACTCTTGGTCAAGTCACAGGCTCTCCTTCAAAAATCTCTTCGAGGCACATCGACTACAAAAGTTAAGCAACTCGCCGCTGTACCTCGAGGGGGCATTTGTTGACACCAAAAATGTCACTTTGCCTTTTCAAGATCCAAAGAGCTACATGAAGTCGCAACCTGCCATAAATAGGCAATGCTGCTTCCAAAAATCAAATCTTGTCAGAATCAAACAAAAACTGCAAGATTCTTCCAGACAGCCAAAAGAGGAGTACACAAGAAGTTTCGGGCCATTTCAAAATCATTTGGCCTAACTTCGCTTCTCCGACAGCTGAAAAGGAGCTCTCGGCGGCAAAGTTCTCCGGGACCGTGGTTTCCAAGACAGAGCCTATGGATCATCTTAAAATGACTCCAATAGGTTCCCTGTCAAATTTCAAGTCAATCGGACATCGGTTGACCGCACATCAAACCGCGACATCTTCATCGCGACAAAAAGCAAGTCTACTGGTGATAGGACCCCAAACGGCTTCAAAACTCAAACAAAAGCCTATGGTTGGTCTTATTTATTGCTCAGGAGGCTTCACACCAAATTTCAGGTCATTCCGACATCGTTTGACCCAGTTTCAGCTTCTGACGGAAAATCGGCAGCTCTGCGCGACAAAGTCTTCGGCTTTCTCAGGAAATTGGAAGCTTTGCAAAATAAAATGCAAGGATTCTCATCAGGTTTCCTATAAAGAAGTTAGGCCAATAAATGATCCAAATGTCAAGGAAAAGTACAGAAGAAAAAAGAATCGAAAAACAGCAAAAACGGACACAAAACGGGACACGAAAGGGGGAAAACCCCCCCAGGGTCGCAGACCCCTGCGACCCTGGGCCAGGGTCGCCGGCGACCTTGGAACCCGGGGTCGCCGGGAAAGCCCCGGAAACCCCGGTTTTCACCGTTTTTTCGCGATTCGAAGAGCCCAGCCTCTAGTACTTTCCAAAATTCATGCTTTTGAGACACCAAGTCCTCTGACATCCGTCCAAAACATGGGTCAATCATCAAAAGTATCGAAAACAATATTGATCGCCACCCGGTCAACAAAAAAAAAGTGTGCTTTCTACCTGACCGATCGAGAAATCGACAGGACAGATGGCACCGACCCGCTGTTGGCAACAAACACCTGAAATTACATGATCATCTGATGTCGATCTACATGAAGATCCATCGATGATCATCGACAGAAGAATCCCAAAAGACGTGGCACGGCCCGCGACTCTTCAGCTGCTCGGCGACCACTTAAAGCGATTAATTGACTAGCTTTATTACAGTCATTAATCCATTTCTTTGGACGGCCCAATCAGAAGCAAGCATTCGGGAGTTACAAGTCAAGAGATTCATGGCATTTAACCCATGAAACTCCTCCCATCATGGCGATTAAAGGCGATTAAATGCCCTCAATCTCCTCCGGCCAATCAGAAGCCAAGAAAAAGGAGTTACAAAATAAACAATTCAATTTTGTAACTCCTCCCATTATGCGGCTTAATGACAATAAAAGCCCATAAACCCACCTAAAAGGCTACCTAAAAGCCTATAAATAGGAGGGCTCTCCAAGAAGAAAGAACATCACAGAGCATCAGAAACATCAGAGAAAAAAGCACAGACAGAAGCACAGAAATCCAGAGAAAGGAAAAAGAGAGAAAACTCTGCGGAAGTTCTACACCGGCCACCGCAACAAGGTGACAAAAGTCCCTTGGGGGTACCCCCCCCAAGGTCCTTGCCTTCTCCTCCTGCCTCCAATGGCTTAGATGTGGCTTTTCAGCCCGTCTACTCGGCTTTTTATTGGATATAGGACCTCCTTTTGGTCTTTGTCCTCTAAAAACCCGAGGTTATAGCCAAGCCAAGCGAATCAATAGCATCCTCTGTTCTCATCTGCATGGATGATGGCGAAGCCCACATATGGCTTGCGACCGTCAATCTAAACGGGTCCCCCACAATTTCTTGAGAAGTTAGATCCTCCTTTTCTTGCTTTTCATTGTAGTTTGTATTTTTTCAAAAGAGACAAAAATCACAATTCTTGTCTTTCATTGTTGATAAGGATTGTAAATCGGCTATAAACGCCAAAATCGGCTATAAACGCCAAAAATCGGCTATAAACGCCAAAATCGGCTATAAATGCCAAAAAAATCGCCTTTCACGGCAAATCAAGAAAATGTCTCTTTTCTTAAATATATGTGCAATGGAAAACTTGAAAGAAGCTGATTTCCTTTTTACTTGCGAAGGTTGATCTCCGGATCACCACTTGCAATTCCAAGTAAAAATAGAAAATCTGGCACACCCACAAAAAAAGAAATGTTGATGCACGCCCCTTGCCCCCGGTTACGAAAGGGTCGGAACCAAACGGACTCCTACGTCCGCCGACCTCGGTAGGAACCCGAGCAATCCGGGGCGCGGTCCATCACCCTTGGGATAGACTGGCGTGGCGGATAACCCTAGTAGGGGTGCACGGACCTCCGTGAGGTCTGCTTCCGAGAGGTTCATCTTCTTGAAGCAGTCGTAGTAGAGGACCTCGGAGGAGCTGCCTGAGTCGACGAGGATCCTCTTCACTGTGAAGTCGCTCAGCTTCATTGTGAGGAGCAGGGGGTCGTTGTGAGGGAGCTGAAATCCCTCTAGGTCTCTGTCTGAGAACGAGATGGCGGGTCGGTCGCGGCGGGCTTTCTTGGATGCCGGAGCGAGCTCGGCTTTCATTACTTCCTTCCCGTGCGAAGCCCGCCTGGCTTCGGCGCGGGCCTGGGAGCTGCCCCGAGATGAGGGAGCGGGAGCTGAGGACGCCAGATGGATCACGTTGATGATCTTCTCTGAATCCTCACTGTCTGGATCCTGGGCTGCGCTCTGGTGAACTCGGCCCTCGCTGCCGCCGGCATCTCCTGCCTTGACGAACTCTGGAATGTGGCCCTCCTCGGCCAGCTTCTCCAGGTACCACTGCAAAGACTTGCAGTCCTCGGTCCTGTGCCCGTTACCCTTGTGGAAGGAACAGTAGAGCTTGCTTCGGCTGCCGGAGGTGGGCTCGTGCTTCAAGGGCAGAGGCCACTTGAAGAACGGCTTGATCTTTATCTTGGCCAGGATGCGGTATATCGGCTCCTTGAAGACGACGTTGACGCTCTGACTGGCGCTGGAGGGAGGTCTGGGCTTCCAGGCGCCCCCAGACCTGGACGACGCAGGCTTCGCCGAACTGGAGACCCAGGCCTGCTTGGGCTCCTGCTTCTGGAAGGGCCTCCCGCCTCTCTGCCGAGGCTGGCTACTCTTCTGCTCGGGCTCCGGACGCCCGTCTTCTTCCCGGGCTCGGATCTCATCTTCCTCCCGGGCAACGAAGCGCTTTATCCGGGACATCAACGCTGGCATGGACTCTGGGGAGTCCCCGACCAAGTCCTTCCGAAGGTCGTGACCGGGGATCAGGGCATGTTGGAAAGCGTAGATTGCTATCTCCTCCCTGGTGCCCTCGATCTGGCTGTAGACTGCCCAGAATCGTTGGGCGAACTTGGCGAGGGTCTCACCCTGTTTCATTCTCAGGGCGAGGAGGTCCCCTTCTTTCTTGGGGACGACGGTGTAAGCTTGGAACTTCTTTAAGAAGGAGAGCTGGAGCTCCTTCCAACTGGAAACTGACTTCTCTGGGAGAGAACAGAACCACTTCAGGGGGAGGTCACCCAAACTGGAGGAGAAGATTTTGCAGTTCAGGTGACCCTCATTCCCCCAGATGGACATCTTTTGGGAGAAGTGTCGGAGGTGAGCGGATGGGTCGGACAGTCCGTCATAGGGGACGAACCGCGGGACGGAGAACTTTTTGGGCAAGGGGGTGCGCTCGATCTCTTTCGTGAAGGGTGAGCCCCCCAGATCAGTGTGGCCACAGATCTGCTTCTGGTCCCGCACGTCCAGGTTGTGCTGAAGAGCTAGCCTGACGCGTTTGTCGAACCGCTCCTGCTCGTCGTCCTTCTCTGGAGTCCGGGCTCTTGGCTTTCGCTTGGAGTGGTTCGGGCTACGATGGCTATGAGTCCGGCCATCGCGGCTATGATGACTCCGGCTGTTGCTCGAGCCTTCGTCATGAATCTGGCTCCGCTTATGGTCCAGATGGTTTCTGAGATCTTCGTGGGGAGGCTGGGTTGCCCTGCTGGGGGCGTCCCTCTTCTTCCCTTGAGGCTCAGAGACCTGCCTGAAGGAGGCGGTTTGCGCTGCCCTCAGCTGCTGCTGGAGCTCGCGAATCAGCTGCTCTTGCCTCTGGAGGAGAGCAGTTTGGGCTGCGACAACCCCTCCAGTGGCAGGGGGTTGAGCGTGGCGCGTTTCTTATACGGCCACGGCTTTGTCCTTGCGAGGACGCTCATGCCGACGCTCGTCGCGTCGGGGTGGCATGACTTCTTCTGCTGAGATCGACGACTCGAGTCCCTCTTGGAGGGGGACCTCGATGAAAAGCTGCGAGCCTAAGCGGCCCTCGCCTGCAGACGCGCCGTGCACCGTTCGGGAACGCCCTTGGGGAGGGACGTCCGTCGGCGGTGGTGGCAGCTCGAGCGCTGCTCTCGAGGATTCTCCGCCTTTCCTTGCTTTCGGAGGCATGGCTTCTGAGAGATTGAGGTTGAGAAGGTTGGGATATTACTTTCCCACAGACGGCGCCAATTGTAGGTGCAGAAAATAATGACCCACAATAACTGGGGAGCCTTAGAGGACTTATCCAACAATGGTGATGACTGGGTACCGTCCGAAAGCCTGAAAGAGAAGAACACACGGTCAGAGGACCCTGGCCTGGGCGGCGCAAGGCTCTCCGATGCCAAAGTCAGTGAGTGAATTGGAACAATGGAAGGAGAGGAAGAAGAGAGGCAGAGTAACAACTCTCTGAGTTCTATTGCGCGTACCTTGCATGTGAAATGCAGTCCTTTTTATAGACGATTTGGAAGATATCTTGGACGATATCTTGGCATGGGTCTCATGATTCGACTGGGAAGTCATGATCAGCCCACGTTGCAATTAATGCGGTCCAATCCAGCCCACTTTGCATTAAATACGCGTCGGATCAGCCCACGTCGCATTTAATGCGCGTCTTGTTGGGCCAGATCGTGTTAGACGCCTTTGGCGGTAGGGGTACCATCGGATCTGCCCTCGGGCCCTGCCCTGATGTGGCCTCAGCCGCTGGATGCCGCCATGTCAGTGATCTGGCGAAGATAGTGGGCGGCTGGATGTCGCACTTGTGTTACTGGCTTGCCCCTCTATTCCTCCACGTGCCTGATGACGTGGGGGATGAGGGGTGCGAGTGGAAGTCCTTTCGTGTCTCGGCTTTCGTCCCGGCTCCTTCAGCCGGGATGGAACTCTCAGCCGAGATGGGCACATCGGGTAGCCGAGCTCGGCGCTAGTGGCCTGGAGCTGTCTGACTTCGGCTGAGGCCTCTGCCCCGCTAGCCGAGGTGAGAATGGTGCCACGTGGATGGCACGCGGATGGCACGTGAGAGTGCTTAGTCTCATCTGATGGCTGTGATTAGCTTAACCCTGAGTCCCGGAAATCTCCCCACACAACATAAAAAGTTAAAAAGACTCATTACCAAACCACTAAAGACAAAATACCGTCGTAATTCTTTTATATATTATATTCTCTTACTTTACTTTATCTCTATTTTTTAATTAAATTATCAAAAGGGCCTCGAAGGTGAGATAAAGCAACGTCCCACCAAAAAAAAAAAAATAGAGCAACGGATTGATTGAGTTCGGATTTATGCCGACCCCAACCAGTAGCACTTACCTCATTTTTTAAACTCCAACCAAGGAGGCTAGGAAGTATGTGCAGACAACACACTTGAGTGGGAAAGTAGCTTGTACATGCAGGAAGGAAGCCTTCACACGAAAAAAGCGGGGGAATACCCACCATTCAAACTCTGGATAACAAGGTGAGCACTTGGGTAAGGAGTTGTTCTTAAACCTCTTACATAACGATAAGTTTGATTTATTTTGATATGTAAGGAAGAAGATATATTGTAACATAAAATATTTGCAAATATGACATTTGGCAGAATGTCACTGCTCAATGCCCACTTGTACTAGTAAGATTTTATATAGAGAAGTGACGGAGTAATAATAATAATAGTAAAAAAAAAAAAACTTACAACTTTGTAACCTAAAAGAATTGCAAATATTTGTTTATTAATTTTTTCTTGAGTAATATATAAATGAAAAAATAACAAATAAACAAACCGAGTTGGGGTGGGTCAGGTCGGACACACCCAAAACTCAAACCCACTTTGAACCCTACTTTATAAGTCAAAGTTAGGAACCTACACCCAACCCATGTCAAAACCATGGTAAAATACTCTAATCAAGCCAAGTAGTCATTTAAACCCAACCGATGCTATTCATATTGAGGATGGGCATGGAGGAGTTGCAATCTCCGACACAACCAAAATTGACAATAAGTCTAGTGCCTATGAATGGATTGTTACATGCTCAAGACCCACACAAGCAATCAAGCAACGAGATATGCGATGGCAGGAATGAATACAAACTATAGTCGCATGGACATCATGACTATTCAAATGGTAAAACTCACACATGATCCAACTGACCGATGAATTTATATGTATGAAGTCAACTGATTTCAATTGAGAAATTAGACGTAATTTTGTCAACTGATTTTGGTTGTTCATTGATTTTGACGGGATGCACTTAAATCATCCAAAAATCTTTTTTTTCCCGTCCATTTAACTCCTCTATATTTTAAGTTCTGATTATTTTTTCAGAGGACTTTATCAGAAAAATTTAGATTCACTATATACCAGAAAGGACTTAAAAGATATGCATCTACCGTAGTAGTACTAAGGACCCTTTTTTATTTAATTTTTTTTTGCCGAGCGACAATATTTTCGCTCACCTGCATATATGAGCGGGGATATTTCCGCTTGTTTTTTCTCCTTTTTCATAGTTAATCGGTGATATCGCCGCCCAAGTCAAATTCAAAAAAAGAAATATTTTTTCTTTTGGATGGTGGTCGCCTAGTGATGGAGGCTGGATGATGGGTGAAGTTGAGGATAATGGTGAAAGAAAAATGTGAGATGGGTCTCGGTTGTAGGTATCGGGTTGGTTTAGGTATTATGAATTGGATTGATGGGGAAGAGAGATGCAGAGGGAATGAGATGTGATGATGATAGGGGTAGAGGTGGTTTGGAAATGGACAGTTTTTGTGCAGGGAAATGAGAAAAAGATGAAGAGGTGGGTTGCAGAGTAAGAATGGAAGGAGAATAAAAGAAAAGAAGAAGAAAACAAAAGAAAAAAGAGAGAAAAAGATGGGTTCAAGAAAGAAAGAGAAAGTGAGTTATGTGAGATGAGGGTGAAGTTTCATTTGTTTGGTTGGAATAAGATTAATGGGTTCAGATGAGTTTGTTTAGGTTGTGGGAGAAAGAGAGATGAGAAAGATGATGGATTTAAATGATTATATGTGAGACTGGGGTGTTTCGGTAATAAGCTCCCACGTGGACCCATATCCAAGACCATTGAGGTCACCATATCATGAAGGAAGATATTGTGCGTCTAAGGGGTCAGTTGGTAGAGGTGGAAGTTCTTGGAGGAAGGAGAAGGAGGAGGAAGAAAAAGAATAAATGAGTGGGGATATCCCCATTTGTTATGCAGGTAAGCGGGAATATCGTTGCTCGGCAAAATAATAAGCAAAAATTAAACCAAAAAGGGCCCATGGGACTATTATGGCAGGTACATATCTTTTATGTTCTTGTTTTTATACAAGGAATGTTAGGGGACTTTGTAGGTAAATCCTCTATTTATTTATCTTTACTTCTTAGAAACCATTTTAGCAATCATTTTTTGCATGCCACCGGTAACTCCTCCCTCTCTTCTTAATTTTTGGGACATGTAAACGTCCAATCCCTTATCTTCCGTCTTCTTTCAAATTCGAGGAACTCCTACAAACCCTAGGTCCTTTTGTACCAAAGCTTTGGTCACATCGACAATATGAAACCTTGGATTTCGAAAAGAAAAGCTCTAATTCCCATTCGGAAATCAATGTTTCCGACGAGAGAGAGAAAAGGAGATGTAGACATCGATGACGAAGAGGCTTACCGGGGATTTCAAGAGACTACACCAAGATCTGTCTGCGGGATCAACGGCATGCCTCATTTAACAACATCATTCTATAGCATGTTGTGTTTATGGGTAGTCTAATGCTATGTTGATACATTATTTTTTAGGATTGCGGAGGGTGTGGGAACATGGGATTGATGAGTTTTCTGCATTTTGGTCTACATACATGATGATACTATTCCTTGGGATGGAGGTGAGAAGGTTTTTCATAAATTTTTCCTTATGTTCTTTATTATAGAGACTATAGGTTGTTTATGATTATCAATTTTGTTGGGTTTTTTAGTTTCTTTTATAATATTATAAATTGGTATTTTTTTTGAGGATTTTATTGAAAAATTTCCATTATAAGGCCGTTGCACGAAACAATGCCTCGTAACTCAAAGCAAAATGGAAGGATTCCTCCAGCCATTTTTTTAGTAGTTTTCTATAGCGACGATAGCGTCGCTTGATATAAAATTAAGTGACGCTATCATCACTTTATATATACCCAAAAAATAAAAACTGCTGAAAATACAAATTGAAACAAAAGAAAACCATTCTACATGAAACCATTTTCAATTTCGGGAAAAACCCTCCACACAGACACACCCAAGATCCCATTTTTCTTCAATTCTACATAGAGATTAGAAGAAAGAAGAAATGGGTCAAAGCGAATGAGGATGAATTAAAAACTCAAGTTCAGATATGGGGATTTGAAGGGGGGTTAGAGAGAGGACGAGGAAGAAGACGGGCTTGAAAGAGAACTTGCGGAGTTCTTTGAAGAGGATGTAGCAGAGGCCGATGGAGGCAGACCCCACCATAGAGAGCATGGAAGCGGCGGTGTTCACTACTGTTAAAATATGTCGTTCGTTAACCGTAAAACTGCCGGACGTTTGCATCTCGTGGAGGGAGTTGATTATTCTGTTTCGTGTATGGGTTGTTGGTGTCGAGAGGAAGACGGAGATTACAATTCAAGGATATATTGCTGCATCGGGGGTACTAGGCTAGCTCAGTCGGTAAACAAATAACATCATACAATATAAATGAAAGGGTGATAATATAGTCACTTTGGTCCAGAAACGAGTTGTTTGAAATGAGTTGGTTTGGAGAGGGATTATATGGGGATAGGAGAAAGGTTTGCCGAAACGAGTTGCTTGAAATGAGTTGGTTTGCCGACGTACTCGTGTAAAAGAAGGAAGCGGAGAGATAGGAAGGGGAAAGGAAGAATGGTAAAAGGAAAGGGACTGGGGGTTTTAAAAAAGACGAAGAGTGAGCGTCACTAATTTTCACATTGCGTCACTTGTTTCATATTGGAAAAAAAAAACGGGGTTATTTCCGCGGCACTACTAAGTGCAACGGCCAAATATTGAGTATTTTCCAGTAAAATCCTCTTTTTTTTTTTTGTTAGTTTTATTCCCCTCTATTGATTCTATCATTGCTTTAAATTTTTCATGACCATATTGGGTCCCTAACTGTCTCCAACTTTCTCACACAAAAAAAAAAAAAAAAAAAAAGCTCCACGACTTTTGAAATCCTCTAATAACAGTCTATCCGGTCCCCTCTGCACCACTCTAATAACTGCTTCTTTATTATTATATTTGTGGTAACCTCTACATTTGAGTGAGTGAAGACATTCCCCACATGGACAGCCTGCGAGGCAGTTGTCCTCGATTGATTTTCCTTTCTCCTTTGAAATAAGGTTAGATGTTGAGCACGTTTATGCGTGCTGTGAAAACCTGGATCTTCTATTTATTGTTGGAAATATGGTGGGCCTCTAGGATAGGTTTCAAAACTTTTGACCCACTTGACGTAGGGATCAACTATCCATAAGGCTATAAAACCCAATCCAAGATCTATGTCCTCAATCTCAGTCATCATGATCAGTAAATACAATCTATCTAGAAGATAGAACCAGCAACATATAAGCTACAAATAAATCTACAACATGCAAGGAAGTTGATTATACCTTTGGAGCTCGGTTGTGCTCTAATGGAGGAGTTGCGTCTTTCTTTGATGATGAAACGCTTTCACTAATCAAATAGGGATCTCCAAGACCTCTTGATCTTCCACGCTATGACCCGTATCAGATTCTCCTTTTCTCAAGAAGATGGTGGGATCTCCAAGAGAAAACTACTAGGAACCCTAGGGAGGAACTAGAAAGAGAACTAGAAGAGGGAAGAGAGGAATAACTTGTGCAACACTTGCACTAGGGGGCCTTGGGCGTGAATCCCAATGTGGATTTATGCATAGACGTCCAAGGCCTCCTCTTTACTTATTTATAGCTTTTGCAAGTTGTCTCTTCTTTACTAATTACAATAGAAGTCTTACTTCCATTAATTAGTAACTTACCATATCATAATTAGAAGTCTCACTTCAAATATGATTAGTATCTTTCTAATTCCTTTCTAATTAAAATAGAAGTCTCACTTCTACTAAAATTAGTAAGTCTACTATTACCACCATTAGAAGTCTCACTTCTACTAGAAATAGTAACTTTCCTTTTAGAGTTCAACTAGAATTAGATACTTTCTAATAATTGGGCTAGCGTGGGGACCACTAGGGATTCCTTAGAAAGCTGGCTCCAACTGGGACACGCGACCCCACAACTCATGTGTAATCCGGGCCCACAGTTAATTGCAAATAACTCCACTATATAAATGCAATTGAACTCCAGTCTTAGGAATATTACATAGAAGACCCTAAACTTCCACATTACCACAAGTAGACCCCTCTATCAATATCCATGGATCAATTGGACCTGTCTTCTAAAATAGATCCATATCTTATTATCCTTGAGCCCCAATTAATTATAATGATCAATAGGTACCTTTCCAATTAACTCTTAATCGGAATGGGTGCGCACTTACCAATGATAAATCCATTAATTGGCACAAGGGGATATTAGAGATAGATTCCATCTTGACTATTGAATGTTCCCACAGCTCTACTACCATGTACCCAAATCACCGAGGTGTTGACCTACAGTTGGCCTCACTCATTGGTGACTCAAAGCAAATGAATAGATAGAAACTTGAGTTCATTAATGTCTCAGGATTGAGAGCCTATTGCTAGGGAATTATGAGAGCAGACCTTAAAAATAAAGACAGTGTTTATAAGGTGCTTCTCATGGTCCTTCAATACATCCAATGTACCAACACAATGATCCAGAATCTTCCATTCTGATGATCGAGACAAATCACACTATCTCATAGTGATCAAAGTGCTGCAACCTTGTCAGTATGAGATGTCCAGTCTCATCACTGGTTGTGAAGATATTTAAGTATAAGATTTGTCATACATGTCTCCCGTATGTGGATCTCATCCATACACATGTATTACATCTAATATACTTGTGGACCCCGGTTCATCTCATGAACCATCATGTCATTCGTATTGGTTATGTGCAAGTATATAATAAATCACCATTCATCTCATGAAAGGAAAGCATGAATATACTGATAAATAAAGAAATTAATCAATTTATTATATCATCTACTGGATTGAGTCCATAAAACTAACACTATTTACATGTACAACCAAAAAGACAGGTTGCCATTTGTCATTCCTAAAAAATCAGGTGTTTATATGTAAGTTTTCTACCTAAACCGTCTTGCAAAGGAAGTGTATATTAACAAATAAAGAATCCTCTGCTCGGAAGATTACCTAACAATGGTGGATTTTCTTTTTACCCAAATCCCGACCTCTTTTCTATCTTGAGAAAATCCATATAAATTTAAGTTCCATTCAACTTCCCATCTCAAGGAATATATTTAGATCTAACCAAAGGTATTTCATTAAATCTCGATCATTTTTCTCTCATGAGTTAAGTTCTGTTTCTTTTAATTTATTATCTTTAATTCTGAAATATAATTGCATGAAAAAGTGATTTTTTTTCCTACTCTTCTTTAGGTTCTCTAAAGATAATTTTTGATAAAGAAGCGAAATTCTCTTTCAAAATTAGTTTTTCTGGATTGATTTCATGATTTTCTATTGTGGATCGTATCAAAGGATATTGACGTTGAGTCTATGAATGTAGACAAATCACTAGTAATATTGATATTCATAGTGTTGGAAACTATATTTGCGGAAATTGTAAATAAATTAAATAAATTAAATATTAATTCAATTTGAGGAAAGAAACAACCGAGAAATTAGCACCCGAATCATGTCTTTGAAGACGCTTTGTTTAGGTAGATCTCGCCCTCACACATGTGCAATGGACTTGTAGGCACCTACCCCAGGATAAGACTGCTTCCTGATTGGATAATCTCCACCACCGATTCACTCGAATAAGTGAAGAAGCTCGAATCCAAAAAATTATTAAGAAGCTTGCAACAACTATTGGAAACTAGAAGGAAGTGAAGAAGAACAGGTAGAGCAAAGGACCAAGAATATGAGAAAAAGAGGATGGATGGGGATGATGAAGCCTTACCCTGGGCTCCTCCTTATATAGGAGTCTCGGGAAAGATTCGTTGGAATGTTACGCTTCTCAGAAGTGTAATGTTAGACTGCTACCCCGCGTATTCAGACACGCAGCGGAAACCCCACAACAGCCATCTGTATAAGTGCGGAGACGTTATATCAATGACTAAGAACTAATGGGCTCATCGGATAATGCAACTGGATTCAGACCCACCTAGGGCCAAAAATACACATGCAGATTCCTATAAAACCTAGTACATTAACGGCCTTGTGCTATCCTAGTATTCATGAGTGCTCTAGAGAGTAGCTTTACCTCTCATAGAAAGTAGCTTGACTTTCACACTCATATAGGTGTAATCTATCCAGGGTGCTCCTATTTAATGCCCCGCTTATAAAAAGACATAGAGTTTTACCAACTATTAAATACAAAATAAACACCTCACGTCATAGGAATGAGTTTGACTACAGGTGGAGTTTTGAGGTATTCTCACAGTGTCGCCCAAAGATAACTTCATTTTAAATGAACCCGTCTCATGGGATTTCCAATCAAATGGGTTGGTTGTCTGTTATAGGTGACTTGTTCTTCTTAGGCTTAGGTCTCGTTCCTCTCGATGTTAAGATTACTCGATCTCTGGTAAGTCCTTTAGTTAGTGGATCAGCTAAATTATTCTTCGATCTCAAAAAATTTATCGCAATTACCTATTGCTTGAGTACTTAACAAATTGTGCCTTAGACGTATATGTCTAATTTACCATTATAGGTTTTATTATTAACCTTATCAATTGCTGACTTTGAGTCACTGTGGAGAGAGGTTGTTGGAACAAGCTTATTACACATAGGATTGTCTGTCCATAGGTTTTTTAACCATTCCACTTCCTTTCCGGCTAATGCCATGCCAACAATCTACGAACCCATTGTTGATTGGGATATACAAGATCGCTTCTTAGATTTCTAGAAATAGTTGCATTTCCTAACGTAAACATATAATCACTCGTGGACTTGAATTCTTTCAGAATCCGATATCAATTAGCATCGCAATACCTTTCTAGTACAGCAAGACTCTCTCATATGCATGGTTTAAAATCTCGGTCTCGGCCGCGGTATCGGCCGGGCCGAAAAACCGATATGATATCAGTATCGTCGCAGATATCGGTCCGTCGTGGTGTGAATTTTTTTTAATCCAAACAATCCATAATATTAGAAAATGCTGGAAAATAATATTTTTTTCCATTAGTAACAACAATAAATCAAAATCTCAGTCACCTTAAGTTTGAGTCCTGTTTGTGTCGTTGTTCGCTTTCTTCTCCAGTATTTCATATAATGCAACCATTATTGATGCTCATGATCAATTTATTAGTGTAAAATATAAGAAAATAAAGATAATATATCAATCATCATTTAATACTAACTCAATCATCAAATAAGTTGTGAAATTCATAACCATGAAGATAACATATTAAAATCTGAAACATGATAGTGAGATAGATAAATCATAAAGCACTTGGGCATAAAAAGGTTCATGGTTTACCTGAAATTAGAGGGGACTAGAGAGTAGAAACTAGAGAGAGATTGATGAGTATGAGTGTATGACAGATTGACAGCCTAATACCAAGTGGAGTGTCGCCCAGGCTCAATGTTATCATCATCATTGTAGGGGGACGGTGGTACTAGGCTGTGCCCCCTACAGGATGGTAGACCACCCAGGCGCATTTGTGTACACTTTGGGGGGCTTATCGCTGAACAGCGGCCCAGCTCAAGTGGTACCAGGTTTCACGCCCAAAACTATAAGAGACTGAGACGTCGCGGGTTCGATTCCTGGGGAGGCCACTCTACGGAGCCAAACGCATGATTAAGGGCCGCTGTTCAGCGATAAGCCCCCCAAAGTGTACACAAATGCGCCTGGGTGGTCTACCATCCTGTAGGGGGCACAGCCTAGTGCCACCGTCCCCCTACAATCATCATCATCATTTCTTCGGTATTAGTTAAAAAGATATGCTCTATACTGTTGCGCGACACTACCATACCCATGACCATATTCAGATTGTTCTTGATAAGATGATGAACTATCTTGATCCCCTGTAGATTATTCTTGGTAGTTGTACATCAATGGAATGAAATAGCTATGAAGGGCATACAAAGGTCGTTGGGGATCATGTGGTGGTGGGGGAAGCCTTCCTTGCTCAATTAATATCTGCTCGATAGACATTATCGGTGTTAGTGAAGGGAGTACCCAATTAGGGTCATATGAATAATTCATATGTTGTCCATACATGGCACCTTGTTGGCCAACATAACCCCTATGATGACCATGAGTACCTTCCCCCACTCCTTGCCTAGCGGCATCACTACTACTCCCTATCTGTCCAAATTTGTCTGACATAGTCACGGCGAGGATCTAACACAGTAGCAGCAGGAAAATGCTCAACTGTCTCATAAGTGACAGGCTCATCATCTCTATAATGACGCTCATCCCCGTGAGAGTCATGTGGAACTCCTGCTGATGATGAAGAAGTAGAAATACTTGACTCACTCTCCTCGTCCACGTCCTTTCCCCTTGGCTCACTTGTATCAGGTGCGCGCCCCTGTTGCATTATCAACTTTATTTCTTCCATCCTTTCTGAGGTCCTCACTGGCTCAGGCCTAACCGTAGTCAATTCCTCCATCAACCCCTCTAACTCTGGGTCTTGGTCTAACACCGGTTCTTCTTGTTCCTCCAGCCATTGACCTAACACAGTATCCTATTCTGAAAAGATATAGTCCACATTAATTGGACAAAAATGATCTCAGTGATCCTCAAACTGTCTTATCCTTCTATTTCTACTCCGGAGCTTGAGGTTGTAGTGGATGTAGACCAATTTATTTAGCTTCAGCATTGTTAATCTATTTCTTGGTCTTGTGTGGATAAACGAGAAGGTGCTCCAGTTTCTTTCACAATCGGAAGACGATGTTGTTTGACTAAGGACTTTAATAGCAATCATCCTTAGTGCAGGAGCACTCTCTTCATAATTCAACCACCATTCAGCTAAAAAAAATAGAAATGATATTAGAGTCAATAAAATAATAATAAGTCCTTGAATAATATAGAGATGACATTACAAATTTACAATCAATACCAGGATTGGTCAGTGTGATAGCTCTCCGCGCAGTCGTCGTTCCAAAGCTTTCAGCACGTACATTGTATATATCAATATGAAGACCTTAACATATTAAAATAAATTAGAGAAATTACAATGTTATACTTTTTCTCTTACTTGGCCGACCTGATTAGTAGCCCAAATTGCTTCATCTGTACTCTCTGCCAATCTTCAATTACATTTTTTTATCCCAAACGGATTTCATCAGATATACGCCCATCCGAAAATTGTGGATTAAAGAAGTATCCTGTAAAAGTACCAATGAATTTTAGTCTAAAAGTACCAATAAATTTTAGTCAATGATAAATTAATATAGTGAGGCCAAATTGAATACAACAATTCAAATATTAAAGAAAATAGCCTTCACTTACCAGGAATGTGTAAATCATGTTTCAATTTTCGTCCCCATTGATCGTCAATGATCTTCCAATACTTTTTATAATATCTACAATCTGCTTGAATAGCCAACTTTAATCTCTCCATGACCTCATATAAGAAGCCCATTGTTGGCTTATTATCGCCGTCAACCAATCGAAGAAACTTTATTAGGGGATCAAAAACATTCAAAATACCCTTCACATGAGGCCAAAATTTGTTGGACTCAATTATTTTATATACTTCTATTGTAATGGGACTTGGCCTCTTTCCCCATTTTGAATTCATGAACTCCTGTGATTTTATTAATTGGAGAAGTCCTTCTCTATACTTGTAAACACTTTCGATGGCAATAAAGTGGGTGGCAAATCTAGTGATGTCAGGCCGCAGTAGTTCATGGTTGTTTGTATGTGTTTTCATCATGGAAATGAGTCTATATGACTGATAAAAAAATTGGTGATCTTCTTTATCTTACCAACCACTTGCTCCATGACTTTTCCTTTTGCAATATCTTCAAGCATTAAATCCAGGCAATGTGCTGCACATGGAGACCATAAAATCCTTGGCCTTTGTTTCATAAGCATCATTCCTACTGTAAGACCCCGACCCCCAATTTTTGTGTTTAGTGTTATTTTAATTTTGGTTTTGCTTTTTGAGTAAGATTAGTAATGGGTTTGACTTGGTTTTTGAATTTGACAGATTTTTCGTAACTTTGGAGATTTTAAGGACCGTTGACTTAGGTTTGACCCGGCCTTTGTGGAATGTATTTTTGTGATAAATTATTTTTTATTTTAAAAAATTCTAATTTTTATTCCTTTTGACTCATTTTATTGATCTTAACAACTTTAATGTTTTATCCGTTTGGATTTGAGACTCAGAAATCGCATTTTTCGAGAAAAAGGGCAAAAATGACATTTTACACTAAATCTGTACCTGAATTTCAAAAATTTCAGAAATTGGGGAAAATATACTTTTTGGAAACTAGATATTTCAACGATCGATTTTTTCTTCTTTGTCAATCTCGTCCGGGGCCTGCAAGACCATGTTTTAGCCATTTTAAGTTTAAGCTGAATGGGGCCCATTTTCAAGCTACTTATTCATTTCACCATTTTCCTGCAACTTCTTGACCTAGAGCTGGGAGGAGAAAACCCTCTTCTTCCCCAAGCTTATTTCTCTTGGATCTTAGGCTAGGAAGCTCCAAATCAATCCGATTTCACCATTTTCTTCCTCTCATCTCAAGCTTTCGATTGCTACTATCTCCTTGGAAGTTTCAGCTGAATCTCCACCATTTCTTCTTCGTTTTTCCTTGTTTGGACAACCATGGGTAAGAGCTTGAACCCATCTCTTTCATGGAGTTCTTTTAGCTCTTAAAGAGCCCTTTTCTCTAACTTTCAAACCCACGTTCGAAATGGGGATTTTTGGTGACCAAAATGTGATTTTTGTGTGTTCTATTTTGGGGCTTTTGTGTAGATCTCGTGGGACAACTCTTTGATTGGATTTGCGAAAGATTTGCTTAGCATTTGGACAAAGGCAAGTAATCATTTTGGGTTTTTACGATGCATTGTGATTTTTGGGCATTTTGCTTTAGGAAAATATTGCCATTGTTACCAAGCTTTTCATTTCATGTTTGTTAAACCTCTCTTAGCATGTTTAATCATTTTCAAGCATGATTACTAATTATTTTCCTAATCTGGAGATCTTGTTTTGAATGGAAGCATGTATCTTGTTTAATGCTTTACAAGTTGTTCAATAACATGATTTAATAATGAATGATTTCGATGTTGGAAGGTTTAAACTGTGTCATGGATGGTTTAAAATGTTTGAAATTACCCCTTGGAAAGCATGGAGGCTTGGGGAGTGCAGGTGGTTCAGAAATAAGAATGAAATGAGGGAAGAAAAATGCAAAATCTGAACGAAATGCACTGTCCGTGCATTGTCGGTCAGCCGACAGCTGACCGACAGTCGACCGACACCTGTCGGTTCCATTTCCAGAGAGCAACATTTCGTCAGAAAAATTCGTCGATCAGCTCCCGGTTAACCGACAAATCTGTCGGTCCCTTTTCCAGAGAGCATCTGTTTTTGTCAAGGGATCCCTCGGTCAGCTGTCGGTTTACCGACAGCTGACCGAGGCTTGCAAAAAGACACTGTTTTTTATGGATTTCTTCTGAAATAAAAAAAAACTAGACCATGTGAAGGGCCTTTAACTTGACATTGTGCATGTGAAATCTGAAATACCTTTTTAAACTTCGGGGGCACCAATCCGTCTTATTTTTCGGTATTTGGGTTTCAACTTCACAAAGGTCAATGAATGGTCATAACATACGCTTGATGGACTTGTTTTCAAACATCGGTTTTAATTCAAGGAATATCATCGTACTCTTGTTTGAATTTCAAGTATAAGCTCATTCAAGACTTGTTTCAAGAAGCATTTTCGAACTTTAGTTTTGATATTATGCATCATGTATAGTTTTAAATTTCTAAGTATAAGTTTGTTTGAGAAACTGATTCAAGAAAAATAGTCGTGCTCTCGCTTTGAAATTTCAAGTACAAGTTTGTCTAAAAATTTGTTTTTAAGAATAAACGAGGGGACTACTTTTGTGTTTTTGATATGTTACTAGTTCATGCTATCGTGTCTTGTCTTGCTTTCATCGTCCACCTTATGTTGTCGATGAGGGAAATATAAGAACTCGATCCGGGAGGCACCCTTAACCATGGGGCGAAGCGTGTCAACCAGGGGCTTCAAACGGCGAGTCTCTACTAGCTTGACAAGTAGTTTTCTCCTTTTTGTGTGATTTGTCTCGCAACTATATTTTGTCTCGTGCATTCATGAATTTAAGTAAATACCACTGAGCTTGGACTGCCCCTTCAGTCTGATCCACTATCCGGGGGTCCTTAAACTTGTGGACTGTCTGCAGACTAGTCGTGTATTTTATACACATCCTGCGTGTTCCGGTTCCGCAGCCGGCTTCCCTTTCTACCTCGTGTAGCGTGGGTTTATGTTCTTGCGGGTCATGCTTGTCGTGCGTGCTTGCTCTCATCATCATGTATGATGGAGAAAGGATGGGCTCTTGTGGATTACTATTCATGATATTATATGTATTCATGTTGGTTTTGTTTCGTACATCATTCGTGGAATCTTGTTTTCTTGATAATCATCTTGTTCATGCATTGTTTTAAACCTTGTAAATAGGTTTCAAGTTCAGTAAAATGTTTTAAGTATTGTTTCTTCTCAAGCTTTGATTTTTACTTATGTTCTTGCCTAAATTGATCACCTGCCAGACCGTCGTGTCTGATATTCTACACTTTGGTGCTCTAGGTAGCAGGTCATCATCTTGAGCTAGTTCGTGTGCAGTTGGCTTTCGAGTCACGAGTTTTGCAGGCTTGTTGTGTCAGCAATGTCATGTAGACGTCATGCTTGACTCCAGAGTTACGTTTCACCCCTGGGTAGTACATGTTCTTAGCTTGATAATTTGTACGGCTTTTGTTAGCCTTTATCTTGGCAATGTAATTAATGCACTTGTTAATTTGTAACTCGAACATGTTGGATAATGATCAGCCTGTTACCGTCAGCTCTGTATATTCTGATATTATGATTTGCTCTAGTCTGAGTTTGAATATTACTATGACAGCTTTATGCTGATAGGTTGGGTACGACGCGGAAATCCGATGGCCACGGACTCCGAGTTGCAGTGCCTTGTAAGCTTCCGCGAAATGTTTTTGATGTGTTTGGGAATTTTACCTTCCTTACACACGCAGATCCTGGGGAGAAACACAAATTTTTAACGCTCCCCGAGATCGGATCACTGCAAGATCCCGATTTTGGGGCGTGACAGACTGATATCAGTGCGGGTAGGTTTCTAGGAAATAAAATACTCTAGTAACCTTAAGACGTGTGGTGAGGACTCTTTAGACCCTGTGGATTTGGTTTTGGGCCAGCCATTGTTTTCTCAATTCGGTTTGTTTTCTTCCAGTAGGGGAGACCTTCTTTATCTCGTCTTCTTGTCCTTGTTCTTGGGGAATTTAGAGGACTAAATTCTTTTATAGTGGGGGAGAATTTAATGTCTCCGTACCTATGTTTAGTCTCGTTTGTTTGTTTTCATGTCAGAGAGTTGGTGTTTTGTGGTATTTTGTGGACTTAGCATGTGGTTTTCGAAGGATTTTGGCAGAATTATTCAGCTCTTCATTGTTGCAGATGATGTGTTAGACAAGTAAGTGCAAATTTTTGGATAAACTTGGACTATTTCCCTGAGTCAAAAGACTTCAGAAGCCAGGTAAGTGGTGGACTTTATAAAGCTTGAGGTGATTTTCAGTGGTACAGCTCCAAGAAGATGTGAAAAAGTTAGAAATTTCTCGAGTATTGATGAACTTGTGATGGAGAATTGTTCGAGGAGGTTCAGCAATTACAGCTATGGTGGTGAAGTTGACACAGCAAGGTAAATCAGCGGATGCTTAAAAGCATAGGAAGTCGATTTTCGGCAGCAGTGGAGAGAATTGTATATAGAATTGATTGTTACTTGGTCGCATGATTGAGTAGATTTCATGGATTTTACCGGCTTGTAAAACATCAACTTGGGCAGAGTACAGTTGCAAGCTGGGGAATAGGCATGTCAAACGGGCCGTGCCGTGCCGGCACGGCCCGCTAAAATCTTGGCCCGCCCGTGCCGTGGGCCGGGCCGGCACTGCCCGCCCCAGCTAACGGGCCGGCACGGCACGGCCCGCCAGGGTTGGCCCGACCTGCGTAATTTGTATAGATTTTTAAAAATAAATGTGTTTGGGTGAACTCGATCTCACAACCTAATGGTTGTGAAAGATAAACACAACCACTAGACTACCTAACTTTTGTATACTAATATGTATTCAAACAATATTAAAACTAGTTAGATGAGGATGTGAACCTAACCATGAATATTAAACTATTAGTTACATTAGGATGAGAACTTAACCACTTTAGATGATGATGAGAAGCTAACACCTTTTTTATCCAACTTTTTACTCTTTCATTCAAACAACCTGAAATATAAAAAAAAAATATCATGTCCTTTTTTCTACTCATTTTTCAACCAAATTGAAATGCCATGGTTAAGGATATTTCAATTGAGATGGCAAACTCAATTTCTATTTTTTGGCTGAATTATCATACTTTAAACAAGAACTTAGCGCGGTTAAATATTTCTACTTTTATCAATAATCATCTCAAGTCTTCCAAATGACCCACCATGAAACCACAACCTTGGACTTCATTTTATTTAGATTTGCATCAATTTCTTTATTTTTTAGTTATGGGTTTTTAGTCTTAGTCAATAATTCTCATTATCTTTATCATGGTTACATATTTTTTACTTCTTTTTCCTAGTGTTCATATCAATGTAAATATATGGCTTCATGTGATGTGATCGAGAGTGGAGTTATAGGTACATGTGACGAGATTATATTGAACATAAATGACTGAATTATGAACATATTCTTGTGTTTAATCCTGAGCTTTCCAACCTATAAAGAATCTCAACTTCTCAAATGCTCAGGGGTTCTTGAATATAGATGAATGCAGGTAGGGAATTTCATTTGAGATTCTCAAATATCTCTGAAGAAAATAAAATTATTGAAGGCAAGGGACCGGGGCAAATTTAGTAAAAGTAAGTGTGTCACACCAAAACATTCCCCTTATTACTTCTCCCCAAAAAACACATTGCCCCTCTTTATTAGTGTGACTAATTTACACTAAAGTCCTACCTTACCAAGTTATGTAAGTGTTTTTTTTATTATAAAATGCCTAGGGTTGTTAGTTGGATGGGAATTAGATTTTTATAAATTTAAAAAAATATATAAAAAAATAATTATTTTTGGCGGGCCAGGCGGGCCGTGCCAGGCGGGCCTGGCGGGCCACAGGGGCTGGCCCACTAGGCTGGCGGGCCTGACGGGCAGTGCCTAACGGGCCAGCGGGCCTGCGCGGCTCGGCCCAGCACGGCCCGCGTCATGGGCCGTGCCCAGTGGGCCGTGCCGTGCCACGGCCCGTTGACTAGCGGGCCGGGCCGTGCCGGCCCACTTGACATCTCTACTGGGGAATCATCACCTATGGACTAGGTCAGTTGAAAGATCCAGAGAAGAATGACGCATGTGTAAGACTTGAGGACAGTGAACTTGAAACAGAGGCAGGAAATTGAGCAACCAAGGTTTGATTGAAACAGATTTGAGATTTGAATGCAGAGTTGTAACTGTTGAAGTGTGATGTGAAGTAGACAAACATGTACGATCAAGAACCGATCGTGGTACAGAGGGCAAATGGCAACTGGGGAGAAAGAGTCAGAATAACAAAAAAAAAAAACGTTTAGGTATTTTGAAGTTTGGGTGGAAGACTGGAAGATAAAGACAGAGTTTGACAGAAGCACCTCTTAGGAAGTCTGGACATGTGGAGTAGCACGATAGTTAGAGTGTTAGTAGGTTTGGTAAGAGATGGAAACCTACGGAGTTGTGAATCTTGTGATTTCAACGACCAGACAGAGATGGCAGAAGTGTACCGAGGATTAGACGACATTGCAAGAGGTAAGACACATCTAGTATTACTCAGCATCACCAATTTTTCGAAACTAAGGCCAGACAGAAGAACAAGACAATATTTCGAAGAATTGATAAATTCAGAGAAAGCATGTCTACGATCACAACTTCATACAAGTGTCAGGATCACCGTGTGTAGCTTTGTATGACTTAATGCATAGAATTCCAGGGTAATAGATGGAGGCAGAACTTATAGTTTCTTGGACCGACAGTGATTGACAAAGCAAGTTAAGGAAATGATCCAGTGCAAGGACGCCAGACAGTCACCAAAGGAATGACTAGAGGAAATGGTTGAACATCATATTTGTCAGAAGAGTTTGTTTTTTACTAGATGTGTGTGACAGTGTGAAGCCTTCAACCGAATCAGATATGTTGGTTGCAGGAGCATCTCAACATCAGGCTTGATCAGAGAGTATCACAGTTGTCGAGGATCAGAGCAGGGTGTCAGTGTTTTCCTTGTCTTTTGAGTTTTTTTATTTTTATTTGGCTTAGTGGAGGACCAAATGGGTTCTAAGGGGGGGAGGATGTAAGACCCCGACCCCCAATTTTTGTGTTTAGTGTTATTTTAATTGTGGTTTTACTTTTTGAGTAAGATTAGTAGTGGGTTTGACTTGGTTTTTGAATTTGACAGATGTTTCGTAACTTTGGAGATTTTAAGAACCGTTGACTTTGGTTTGACCCGGCCTTTGTGGAATGTATTTTTGTGATAAATTATTTTTGATTTTAAAAAATTCTAATTTTTATTCCTTTTGACTCATTTTATTGATCTTAACAACTTTCATGTTTTATCCGTTTGGATTTGAGACTCAAAAATTTAATTTTTTGAGAAAAAAGTGCAAAAATGACATTTTACACTAAATCTGTACCTGAATTTAAAAAATTTTAGAAATTGGGGAAAATATACTTTTTGGAAACTAGATATTTCAACGATCGATTTTTTCTTCTTTGTCAATCTCGTCCGGGGCCTGCAAGACCATGTTTTAGCCATTTTAAGTTTAAGCTGAATGGGGCCCATTTTCAAGCTACTTATTCATTTCACCATTTTCCTGCAACTTCTTGACCTAGAGCTGGGAGGAGAAAACCCTCTTCTTCCCCAAGCTTATTTCTCTTGGATCTTAGGCTAGGAAGCTCCAAATCAATCCGATTTCACCATATTCTTCCTCTCATCTCAAGCTTTCGATTGCTACTATCTCCTTGGAAGTTTCAGCTGAATCTCCACCATTTCTTCTTCGTTTTTCCTTGTTTGGACAACCATGGGTAAGAGCTTGAACCCATCTCTTTCATGGAGTTCTTTTAGCTCTTAAAGAGCCCTTTTCTCTAACTTTCAAACCCACGTTCGAAATGGGGATTTTTGGTGACCAAAATGTGATTTTTGTGTGTTCTATTTTGGGGCTTTTGTGTAGATTTCGTGGGACAACTCTTTGATTGGATTTGCGAAAGATTTGCTTAGCATTTGGACAAAGGCAAGTAATCATTTTGGGTTTTTACGATGCATTGTGATTTTTGGGCATTTTGCTTTAGGAAAATATTGCCATTGTTACCAAGCTTTTCATTTCATGTTTGTTAAACCTCTCTTAGCATGTTTAATCATTTTCAAGCATGATTACTAATTATTTTCCTAATCTGGAGATCTTGTTTTGAATGGAAGCATGTATCTTGTTTAATGCTTTACAAGTTGTTCAATAACATGATTTAATAATGAATGATTTCGATGTTGGAAGGTTTAAACTGTGTCATGGATGGTTTAAAATGTTTGAAATTACCCCTTGGAAAGCATGGAGGCTTGGGGAGTGCAGGTGGTTCAGAAATAAGAATGAAATGAGGGAAGAAAAATGAAAAATCTGAACGAAATGCACTGTCCGTGCATTGTCGGTCAGCCGACAGCTGACCGACAGTCGACCGACACCTGTCGGTTCCATTTCCAGAGAGCAACATTTCGTCAGAAAAATTCGTCGATCAGCTCCCGGTTAACCGACAAATCTATCGGTCCCTTTTCCAGAGAGCATCAGTTTTTGTCAAGGGATCTGTCGGTCAGCCCTCGGTCAGCTGTCGGTTTACCGACAGCTGACCGAGGCTTGCAAAAAGACACTGTTTTTTTATGGATTTCTTCTGAAATAAAAAAAAACTAGACCATGTGAAGGGCCTTTAACTTGACATTGTGCATGTGAAATCTGAAATACCTTTTTAAACTTCGGGGGCACCAATCCGTCTTATTTTCCGGTATTTGGGTTTCAACTTCACAAAGGTCAATGAATGGTCATAACATACGCTTGATGGACTTGTTTTCAAACATCGGTTTTAATTCAAGGAATATCATCGTACTCTTGTTTGAATTTCAAGTATAAGCTCATTCAAGACTTGTTTCAAGAAGCATTTTCGAACTTTAGTTTTGATATTATGCATCATGTATAGTTTTAAATTTCTAAGTATAAGTTTGTTTGAGAAACTGATTCAAGAAAAATAGTCGTGCTCTCGCTTTGAAATTTCAAGTACAAGTTTGTCTAAAAATTTGTTTTTAAGAATAAACGAGGGGACTACTTTCGTGTTTTTGATATGTTAGTAGTTCTTGCTATCATGTCTTGTCTTGCTTTCATCGTCCACCTTATGTCGTCGATGAGGGAAATATAAGAACTCGATCCGGGAGGCACCCTTAACCATGGGGCGAAGCGTGTCAACCAGGGGCTTCAAACGGCGAGTCTCTACTAGCTTGACAAGTAGTTTTCTCCTTTTTGTGTGATTTGTCTCGCAACTATATTTTGTCTCGTGCATTCATGAATTTAAGTAAATACCACTGAGCTTGGACTGCCCCTTCAGTCTGATCCACTATCCGGGGGTCCTTAAACTTGTGGACTGTCTGCAGACTAGTCGTGTATTTTATACACATCCTGCGTGTTCCGGTTCCGCAGCCGGCTTCCCTTTCTACCTCGTGTAGCGTGGGTTCCTGTTCTTGCGGGTCATGCTTGTCGTGCATGCTTGCTCTCATCATCATGTATGATGGAGAAAGGATGGGCTCTTGTGGATTACTATTCATGATATTATATGTATTCATGTTGGTTTTGTTTCGTACATCATTCGTGGAATCTTGTTTTCTTGATAATCATCTTGTTCATGCATTGTTTTAAACCTTGTAAATAGGTTTCAAGTTCAGTAAAATGTTTTAAGTATTGTTTCTTCTAAAGCTTTGATTTTTACTTATGTTCTTGCCTAAATTGATCACCTGCCAGACCGTCGTGTTTGATATTCTACACTTTGGTGCTCTAGGTAGCAGGTCATCATCTTGAGCTAGTTCGTGTGCAGTTGGCTTTCGAGTCACGAGTTTTGCAGGCTTGTTGTGTCAGCAATGTCATGTAGACGTCATGCTTGACTCCAGAGTTACGTTTCACCCCTGGGTAGTACATGTTCTTAGCTTGATAATTTGTACGGCTTTTGTTAGCCTTTATCTTGGCAATGTAATTAATGCACTTGTTAATTTGTAACTCGAACATGTTGGATAATGATCAGCCTGTTACCGTCAGCTCTGTATATTCTGATATTATGATTTGCTCTAGTCTGAGTTTGAATATTACTATGACAGCTTTATGCTGATAGGTTGGGTACGACGCGGAAATCCGATGGCCACGGACTCCGAGTTGCAGTGCCTTGTAAGCTTCCGCGAAATGTTTTTGATGTGTTTGGGAATTTTACCTTCCTTACACACGCAGATCCTGGGGAGAAACACAAATTTTTAACGCTCCCCGAGATCGGATCACTGCTAGATCCCGATTTTAGGGCGTGACAGACTGATATCAGTGCGGGTAGGTTTCTAGGAAATAAAATACTCTAGTAACCTTAAGACGTGTGGTGAGGACTCTTTAGACCCTGTGGATTTGGTTTTGGGCCAGCCATTGTTTTCTCAATTCGGTTTGTTTTCTTCCAGTAGGGGAGACCTTCTTTATCTCGTCTTCTTGTCCTTGTTCTTGGGGAATTTAGAGGACTAAATTCTTTTATAGTGGGGGAGAATTTAATGTCTCCGTACCTATGTTTAGTCTCGTTTGTTTGTTTTCATGTCAGAGAGTTGGTGTTTTGTGGTATTTTGTGGACTTAGCATGTGGTTTTCGAAGGATTTTGGCAGAATTTGGCAGAATTTTCAGCTCTTCATTGTTGCATATGATGTGTTAGACAAGTAAGTGCAAATTTTTGGATAAACTTGGACTATTTCCCTGAGTCAAAAGACTTCAGAAGCCAGGTAAGTGGTGGACTTTATAAAGCTTGAGGTGATTTTCAGTGGTACAGCTCCAAGAAGATGTGAAAAAGTTAGAAATTTCTCGAGTATTGATGAACTTGTGATGGAGAATTGTTCGAGGAGGTTCAGCAATTGCAGCTATGGTGGTGAAGTTGACACAGCAAGGTAAATCAGCGGATGGTTAAAGCATAGGAAGTCAATTTTCGGCAGCAGTGGAGAGAATTGTATATAGAATTGATTGTTACTTGGTCCGCATGATTGAGTAGATTTCATGGATTTTACCGGCTTGTAAAACATCAACTTGGGCAGAGTACAGTTGCAAGCTGGGGAATCATCACCTATGGACTAGGTCAGTTGAAAGATCCAGAGAAGAATGACGCATGTGTAAGACTTGAGGACAGTGAACTTGAAACAGAGGCAGGAAATTGAGCAACCAAGGTTTGATTGAAACAGATTTGAGATTTGAATGCAGAGTTGTAACTGTTGAAGTGTGATGTGAAGTAGACAAACATGTACGATCAAGAACCGATCGTGGTACAGAGGGCCAATGTCAACTGGGCAGAAAGAGTCATAATAACAAAAAAAAAACAAACTTTTAGGTATTTTGAAGTTTGGGTGGAAGACTGGAAGATAGAGACAGAGTTTGACAGAAGCACCTCTTAGGAAGTCTGGACATGTGGAGTAGCATGATAGTTAGAGTGTTAGCAGGTTTGGTCAGAGATGGAAACCTACGGAGTTGTGAATCTTGTGATTTCAACGACCAGACAGAGATGGCAGAAGTGTACCGAGGATTAGACGACATTGCAAGAGGTAAGACACATCTAGTATTACTCAGCATCACCAATTTTTCGAAACTAAGGCCAGACAGAAGAACAAGACAATATTTCGAAGAATTGATAAATTCAGAGAAAGCATGTCTACGATCACAACTTCATACAAGTGTCAGGATCACCGTGTGTAGCTTTGTATGACTTAATGCATAGAATTCCAGGGTAATAGATGGAGGCAGAACTTATAGTTTCTTGGACCGACAGCTGATTGACAAAGCAAGTTAAGGAAATGATCCAGTGCAAGGACGCCAGACAGTCACCAAAGGAATGACTAGAGGAAATGGTTGAACATCATATTTGTCAGAAGAGTTTGTTTTTTACTAGATGTGTGTGACAGTGTGAAGCCTTCAACCGAATCAGATATGTTGGTTGCAGGAGCATCTCAACGTCAGGCTTGATCAGAGAGTATCACAGTTGTCGAGGATCAGAGCAGGGTGTCAGTGTTTTCCTTTGTCTTTTGAGTTTTTTTATTTTTATTTGGTTTAGACCATTTGGAGGACCAAATGGGTTCTAAGGGGGGGAGGATGTAAGACCCCGACCCCCAATTTTTGTGTTTAGTGTTATTTTAATTGTGGTTTTACTTTTTGAGTAAGATTAGTAGTGGGTTTGACTTGGTTTTTGAATTTGACAGATGTTTCGTAACTTTGGAGATTTTAAGAACCGTTGACTTTGGTTTGACCCGGCCTTTGTGGAATGTATTTTTGTGATAAATTATTTTTGATTTTAAAAAATTCTAATTTTTATTCCTTTTGACTCATTTTATTGATCTTAACAACTTTCATGTTTTATCCGTTTGGATTTGAGACTCAAAAATTTAATTTTTTGAGAAAAAAGTGCAAAAATGACATTTTACACTAAATCTGTACCTGAATTTCAAAAATTTCAGAAATTGGGGAAAATATACTTTTTGGAAACTAGATATTTCAACGATCGATTTTTTCTTCTTTGTCAATCTCGTCCGGGGCCTGCAAGACCATGTTTTAGCCATTTTAAGTTTAAGCTGAATGGGGCCCATTTTCAAGCTACTTATTCATTTCACCATTTTCCTGCAACTTCTTGACCTAGAGCTGGGAGGAGAAAACCCTCTTCTTCCCCAAGCTTATTTCTCTTGGATCTTAGGCTAGGAAGCTCCAAATCAATCCGATTTCACCATTTTCTTCCTCTCATCTCAAGCTTTCGATTGCTACTATCTCCTTGGAAGTTTCAGCTGAATCTCCACCATTTCTTCTTCGTTTTTCCTTGTTTGGACAACCATGGGTAAGAGCTTGAACCCATCTCTTTCATGGAGTTCTTTTAGCTCTTAAAGAGCCCTTTTCTCTAACTTTCAAACCCACGTTCGAAATGGGGATTTTTGGTGACCAAAATGTGATTTTTGTGTGTTCTATTTTGGGGCTTTTGTGTAGATTTCGTGGGACAACTCTTTGATTGGATTTGCGAAAGATTTGCTTAGCATTTGGACAAAGGCAAGTAATCATTTTGGGTTTTTACGATGCATTGTGATTTTTGGGCATTTTGCTTTAGGAAAATATTGCCATTGTTACCAAGCTTTTCATTTCATGTTTGTTAAACCTCTCTTAGCATGTTTAATCATTTTCAAGCATGATTACTAATTATTTTCCTAATCTGGAGATCTTGTTTTGAATGGAAGCATGTATCTTGTTTAATGCTTTACAAGTTGTTCAATAACATGATTTAATAATGAATGATTTCGATGTTGGAAGGTTTAAACTGTGTCATGGATGGTTTAAGATGTTTGAAATTACCCCTTGGAAAGCATGGAGGCTTGGGGAGTACAGGTGGTTCAGAAATAAGAATGAAATGAGGGAAGAAAAATGCAAAATCTGAACGAAATGCACTGTCCGTGCATTGTCGGTCAGCCGACAGCTGACCGACAGTCGACCGACACCTGTCGGTTCCATTTCCAGAGAGCAACATTTCGTCAGAAAAATTCGTCGATCAGCTCCCGGTTAACCGACAAATCTGTCGGTCCCTTTTCCAGAGAGCATCAGTTTTTGTCAAGGGATCTGTCGGTCAGCCCTCGGTCAGCTGTCGGTTTACCGACAGCTGACCGAGGCTTGCAAAAAGACACTGTTTTTTATGGATTTCTTCTGAAATAAAAAAAAAACTAGACCATGTGAAGGGCCTTTAACTTGACATTGTGCATGTGAAATCTGAAATACCTTTTTAAACTTCGGGGGCACCAATCCGTCTTATTTTCCGGTATTTGGGTTTCAACTTCACAAAGGTCAATGAATGGTCATAACATACGCTTGATGGACTTGTTTTCAAACATCGGTTTTAATTCAAGGAATATCATCGTACTCTTGTTTGAATTTCAAGTATAAGCTCATTCAAGACTTGTTTCAAGAAGCATTTTCGAACTTTAGTTTTGATATTATGCATCATGTATAGTTTTAAATTTCTAAGTATAAGTTTGTTTGAGAAACTGATTCAAGAAAAATAGTCGTGCTCTCGCTTTGAAATTTCAAGTACAAGTTTGTCTAAAAATTTGTTTTTAAGAATAAACGAGGGGACTACTTTCGTGTTTTTGATATGTTACTAGTTCATGCTATCGTGTCTTGTCTTGCTTTCATCGTCCACCTTATGTCGTCGATGAGGGAAATATAAGAACTCGATCCGGGAGGCACCCTTAACCATGGGGCGAAGCGTGTCAACCAGGGGCTTCAAACGGCGAGTCTCTACTAGCTTGACAAGTAGTTTTCTCCTTTTTGTGTGATTTGTCTCGCAACTATATTTTGTCTCGTGCATTCATGAATTTAAGTAAATACCACTGAGCTTGGACTGCCCCTTCAGTCTGATCCACTATCCGGGGGTCCTTAAACTTGTGGACTGTCTGCAGACTAGTCGTGTATTTTATACACATCCTGCGTGTTCCGGTTCCGCGGCCGGCTTCCCCATCTACCTCGTGTAGCGTGGGTTTGTGTTCTTGCGTGTCATGATTGTCGTGTGTGCTTGCTCTCATCATCATGTATGATGGAGAAAGGATGGGCTCTTGTGGATTACTATTCATGATATTATATGTATTCATGTTAGTTTTGTTTCGTATATCATTCGTGGAATCTTGTTTTCTTGATAAGCATCTTGTTCATGCATTGTTTTAAACCTTGTAAATATGTTTCAAGTTCAGTAAAATGTTTTAAGTATTGTTTCTTCTAAAGCTTTGATTTTTACTTATGTTCTTGCCTAAATTGATCACCTGCCAGACCGTCGTGTCTGATATTCTACACTTTGGTGCTCTAGGTAGTAGGTCATCGTCTTGAGCTAGTTCGTGTGCAGTTGGCTTTCGAGTCATGAGTTTTGCAGGCTTGTTGTGTCAGCGATGTCATATAGACGTCATGCTTGACTCCAGAGTTACGTTTCACCCCTGGGTAGTACATGTTCTTAGCTTGATAATTTGTACGGCTTTTGTTAGCCTTTATCTTGGCAATGTAATTAATGCACTTGTTAATTTGTAACTCGAACATGTTGGATAATGATCAGCCTGTTACCGTCAGCTCTGTATATTCTGATATTATGATTTGCTCTAGTCTGAGTTTGAATATTGCTATGACAGCTTTATGCTGATAGGTTGAGTACGACGCGGAAATCCGATGGCCACGAACTCCGGGTCGCAGCGCCTTGTAAGCTTCCGCGAAATGTTTTTGATGTATTTGGGAATTTTACCTTCCTCACACACGCGGATCCTGGGGAGAAATATAAAATTTTAATTAACCCCAAATCACGCTCCACGATATCGGATCACTGCAGGATCCCGATTTTGGGGCGTGACACCTGTAACCTTCATGTTTGCTGCATTGTCGGTAACCACCTGAAGTACACAATCTGCCCCAATTTCTTCAATCACCTCATTTAATAACCTATTAATGTATTTTGCATCTTGGATGTAATCAGTTGCATCAATTGATTTGATAAACACCATGCCCATAGAAGAGTAGACTAGAAAATTCAAGAGATGATGATGTGTGATGGTCGTCCACCCATCCCACATTAGTGTGCAACCTCTTTCCTTCCATGCTCATTTGAAAGTTTGCACCCAAGCCTGCAACTCCTCATACTCTTTCTCAGCACAAACATGCCTAATCTCATAAGGGGTGGGTGCCTTTATACCTGGACCATGTTCTGCAGTTGCATCTAACTTGATGGTGAAATAAGAAGAAGATGCCTTGTTAGGTGCAATGCCTCCATCCAAAAAAACCTTCCCAGCAGCTCTCACCAGATTTTCTCTTGCTTTACCAAACTTGTCCTTTAGTGCTTTTATGATGCTTGACTGCTTTGCTGTTGGTTTTCTATAAGCAAATGGGTCAATTGGCCCCACCACATCTGGCCTACGAGGTGCATGTGTAGGAGGTCTTTCAACCTCCTCAATGTCTGGATCTTGACGGGGTTGTTTTTGACTAAATGCCTGACGCAAACTCTCTCCCTCCGATCCGGATGAACCACCCTGCTCATATTGGCTACCTCTAGCGGCTGCTTCATATTGCATTCTTCTACTCTCTTCTTCCTCCTGAAGTGACCTTACACTTTCTCTCCTAGCCCTTCTCATTTTTGGGTCTTCATCATCATCATCAGAGGAACCAAATACCTCTTCTCTGCATGCATCAAGTTTCTTAGTTCTTCTTCTTTCTTGTACTACTTTTTTTGTGCAGATGCATTAAGAAGCTCCTTCATTTCAACTCTCACATATGGTGGCCCTTTCGGACATTTTATCACCTATCTTGATACATGTGCCAAATGTTTCAATTGGGTAACCCCCCCATTGGGAACCTTTCCACAATAATTATATTTTACTTTACATTTACTTCCTATTGCTTCATCGTGGCTCTATGCCGGATCTATGTCACGCACCATTGTTCCTATAAAATAAGAAATTCATATAATAATAATACTCCAACAAAAATTATAGATTTAATAAAATCATTTTCAAAGTCTTAAGCCTTTTGGTAGTTAAAGTCTCATAAATATTAAATACACTTGAACAATTATTTTTTAGAAAAAACTAAAGATTTAATAAAATCATTTTCAAAGTCCTAAATATATAGATCTAGCATAAAAGTATGTAAATCAATCATTTACATGCCATACAATGATCATGAATCATTAAAAGAACATATTTATGATGAAATCCCCAAAAAATAATATATTATAATTCAAATATTAGAAAATCTGAATATAAAATAATTAAAATAAAAATCTAAATCATGTTTATGACTATGAGTAGATGTAAATCTATCATCTACACACTATTAATAAGCCTTAGGTATCATAAATACTATAACGAGTAACAATAATTATTTTTAGAAAAAAAAGGACTTAATAAAATCATTTTCAAATTCCTAAATATATAGATCTAGGCTATCTAGCTTTAAAGTATGTAGATTAATCATTTACGCATCACACAATGATCATGAATCATTAAAAGAACATATTTATGATGAAATCCCCAAAAAATAATATATTATAATTCAAATAGTAGAAAATCTGAAAATAAAATAATTAAAATAAAAACTTAAATCATGTTTATGACTATGAGTAGATGTAGATCTATCATCTACACACTATTAATAAGCCTTTGGTATCATAAATACTCTAACAAGTAACAACAATTATTTTTAGAAAAAATAAAGATTTAATAAAATTATTTTTAAAATTCTAAATATATAGATCTAGCATAAAAGTATGTAGATCAATCATTTACACACCATACAATTATCATGAATCATTGAAAGAACATATTTGTGATGAAATTTAAAAAAAAATGATATATTTTTATTCAAATATTAAAAAAACTGAAATTAAAAAATTTGAAAAAGAAATTCAAAATCATTTGTATGAGTAGATCTAGCATGAAAGTATGTAGATCTAACTAACTTAGTTCTAAGTGAAGATCACAACACAAGTGACATTCTCATGATTTCTATGCTTCATCTAAAAATAAAAAAGAAAAAACACATAAATACATAATAAAATGCTTTAAGTTGATTTTCTCTTACCTTAAATAATATTTTCTTGAAGAAAATATGCAAGAGGGATGTGTGAATGTGTGATGGAGGTGTGGCTGCTGCTCTAAGGAGCAAGGAGATGAAAGGAGAGGGGAAGAAGATGAAGATGGGGAAAAAGTTTAAAAAATTAGGGTTTTGGGGTGATTTTATATAATCTCGGCCGATATTTTGAAAATATTAGCTGAGATGTCGTTAAGGCCGAGATGAACTTCATCTCGGTCGATATCCCCCGAGATTTTGGGGATTTTTTGGGCTGTATCGCCAAGACCGATATCTCAGTGAGATATCGGCCCGGTATGGGCCGATATTGGTTCATATCGGCCGAGATTTAATACCATGCTCATATGTAAACCATATTCAATGGTTCTTATAAGGTATTTAAATACCCAGATAACAGTCATCCAATACTCATTGTTGGGATTACTTATGTACCTTCTTAATTTACTCACTGCATATGCTATGCCAGGTCTAGTGCAATTCATGATATACATTAAACAACAAATAGCTTTAGAATAGTACAATTGGGATAGTTCTTAGATAATTTGACACTTGGATCAAAAGATGTGGAAACACCATTTCCAGTAAACATATTGAATCTCTAAACTTTCTTAGTATAATGAGATGGAGATCAAATAACCCCTTCAGAATGTTTGTGAATCTTTATCTCTAGAATCACAATAACCTCGCCCATATCTTTCATGTCAAACTTAGAACAAAGGGATTTCATAGTGTTTTCTAATGAAATTAAATTAGTTCCGAATATAAGCATGTCATCCACATATAAGCAAATAATAATACATGAACTACCAATATGTTTATAATAAACACATTTATCCGACTCATTTATGCTAAAATCATTGGATATTAAAAATAAATCAAACTTCTCATGCCACTACTTAGGAGCTTGTTTAAAGCCATAAAGATATTTGATTAACCTACAGACTTTATGTTCTTTCCCCGGTATAACGAATTCTTCAGGTTGTTCCATATATGTTTCTTCTTTCGAATCACTGTTTAAAAAATATGGTTTTCACATCCATTTGATGGATGACCATATTATAAATAGAAGCTATAGCAATCAAAACTCTGATGGTCGTAATTTTGGTTTGAGGAGCATAGGTGTCAAAAAAAAAATCAATGCTTTCTTTTTGTTTGAAAGTTTTTAACAACCAATCTAGCCTTGAATTTTCTATTGACCCATCAGTTCTTAGCTTCTTTTTTAAAATCCATGTACAACCCAAAGGTTTAGTACCTGGAGGAAGACCAACTGGTTCCCAGGTATGGTTTGCTAAAATAGACTCAATTTCATTATTAAGTGCCTCTCTCCAAAATGCAGCATTAGGAGATTGCATGGCCTCATGATTTGATGTGGGGTCATTTTCTAGAATGTATGTAAAAAAGTCAGGACCAAAGGCAGATTCTTTCCTAGGTTTTTACTTCTACGGGGTTCAAAGTCCTTGGGTTCCTCGGGTTCGAAATTTTAAGATGGGACTGGTCTCTTATCATTGGCATTATTACTAGTAATAGAAGAAACTTATTTAAATGGAAAAACAGTTTCAAAGAAAACAACATCTCTAGATATGATAATTGAGTCTTTATCTATCCCAGAAATTACAAGGAATCTATAGGCCTTACTATGCAATGCATATCTTATAAACACACTCTTTTGTATTTTAGGTCTAAGTTTAGTCCTTTAAGGGTTGGGTACAACAACTTGGGCTAAGCACCCCATACTTTTCTGTATTCTAAATTAGGGGTCCTATCCTTCCATAATTCATATGGAGTTTTATTGGTCCTTTTGAAGGGTGTTCTATTTAGTATATGACAGGCTGGAAGAATAGCTTCCCCCACAAGTTCTTGTGCAATCTAGAGTTGTTTAACATAGAATTCACCATTTCAACTAAGGTTGTATTTTTCCTTTCTACTACACCATTCTGTTGTGGGGAGTAGGGAGCAATCACCTCATGAATTACATCTAAGTTTTTACAAGTGTCTACAAATGTATTGGACAAATATTCACCCCCTATCAAATCTTAGGATCTCAATCTTTTTTGCCAATTGGTTTTCTTCTTCTAATCTAAAAAGGTTAAATTTTTCAAGAGCCTCACATTTGTTTTTAAGTAAGTAGACATAAGAAAACATGGAATAATCATCTACAAAAGTAATAAAATATCTTTTTACCACCTCTAGTGATAATATTATTGAATTCACAAAATCACTATGAAGTAGGCCTAGTATTTCAAAATTTCTCTCAATAATTTTAAATGATTTTCTAGAAAATTTAGATTGAATACAAATTTCATAGGAGCTAGGTTTTAATTCTGATTTAGAAACTAAACCTGAGTCCATCATATTTTTAACGGAAAACTATGGGAAAAATCCCCATAGTGAGCCATGAGTAAGTGAACGACCCAGTAAGACTTTAGAGACGGGAGGGGTCCTTTGGGTCCCTTAATTTCATTTTTTTAGATGTTTATTGGTATTGTCGATATCGACAATAAATGCGGTTATACAAATAGCGCAAGAAACCCCCTTCTTGTAAGGTCTGTGACCTTACAGGGTCAGTTGGGCCCAAAACCCGGCCCGTTGACCCGTTTAATTTGTTATTATTTTATTTAATTGTATTTTAGATATTTAAGTGGGTTTAGATCATGAGCGAGTTTCTTTTAGAATTAGAATAGTATTTGTGTAGTTTCGTTTCATTCCAAGTTCGTTAGATCATAGCAGGGGGTAGTTTGCAATTTAGGAAAAATTGAGTGTTTTCCGAAATATTCTAACCGCCGTGATTTTTAGGTTTGTTCAAAAGGTCTCGTTGCTCTGATGATTTTTATCTCTTGACTCATCGCGATCCGGAGATCAGAAATCTTTCAAGTGGTCCATTCTTTCTCCGGACCCACTTAAAGGGTAACTCGGTCTTTTTCTTCCTATCTTCTTCTTAAACGAAGGTTGCCCTAATTTTTATTTCTTTCTCTGCAACCAACGAACAACAACCGTAGCTATTTTTCCTTCTTCCTTTCTCAAGCCAGATCTCAGCCCTAGAAGATCCAACTTGAAGATCCGATCCGCTAGAATTCATCCTTGCGATCTCCTCTTGCTTCCGGTATCAAATTGGTAAGCATTCTCTTACTTCCATAATTTCATTCCTATTCTCTTTGGTTAGATTTAAATCTGATCTTAATTCTTTTCCTTCCTATCTTCTTCTTGGTTTCCTAGATTTCGATTTATCGGGTTAGATTGTGGATCTTGTGGTAGAAAGACTTCTCCTCGAGTTTACCCCAACTATTTCATCTTCTGACATTGAGGCAAGTAGATATGCATTTCATTTATAAGCATGTATGTTTGTTTGTATTTGATTGGCTAAGTATCTTGTAGATTTCCCTTAATTCCAAGCATGTTTCATTTTGATTTTTTGGAAAATATATGTTAGGTTAGATTTTTGGAAAAAGGATAAATAGATGATAATAGGCTGTGTAGAATTTTTCAATGGAATGGAATGAATGGTATGGAATGAATGTAATGGATGATGGGGAGAGTAGGAGGCTCTATTTATGCAGGTTGTAGCCTCTGGAAAGGTTTGGGAATGGAGGAAATGAAATGGGGAAGGAAGAGTTCAAAAATGGCCTGAGCTCGTACGAGTTCCATACTGTCGGTTCACTCGTCGGTTCAGTGTCGGTCAACCGACAACATGGTGTCGGTCAGTTGAACACCATCTCGGTCAGAAAACCCGAGAGCATGTTTTACACCGATTTTGTACAGTCGGTCAGCTCTCGGTTCGAACGTCGGTTAGCCGAACTGACTCGGTCAACCGAGGCTCGTGTCGGCTCCAAAACCAGAAAGCATAAATTGGTTTCTGTTCTGTCGGTTAGCCCTCGGTTCGTGTCGGACAACCGAGGCTATCACGTCGGTCAACTGATACCATCATGAGGGTCAGCCGAGATTGACCATTTTGCCTTGGTGTTCTGGACTAAGATTGAAACCTAGGATTGGGACTTAGATGATGGAAACCCCTAATCTACTATTACATGACCATAAATGGGATTGAATCGAATCACGTGGCTTGGTGTGAATTCGATGGGTTGTCTAGGTATCCGTGTATTATGCGTAATGTAACCGAATGCATATGGAGTTGGGTTGAACGATGCTTAACATGATTGTACACTAAGGAATTCTCTAGAAGTATCGTTGATCCAATTTCCACATGTACTCAGTTAGAACACGTGGGATACAGGGATGACACCACTTGCCTAGGATTGATTTGTAATTCTTCCTTGACTTGTGACTTGTATCCGTTGATAATTCTCCTTGTACACTCTCTTGACATAAAACACGTAATCAATTATGAAACATAAATTCTTATAGAATATAGGACTTGGACTTGACTTAGAGTGTACCATAGGAACCTGTGTCTTGAATTGATGAACTTGACTGGCTAGTATGTAGGGGATTATCACGTGGCTTGTATTGTACTATTTCGGAAGAGATAATCCCTATGATCTTGTCATGTACTTGGAACTAGCCAGGCTTGCTTGTCTTGTTGGTCATCATGTAAAAACCACTTTGTTATTATTTGCATATCATGGCCATCTGCAGTTTGGGGTTTAATGACGAACCGGTTACTCGGTTGTCGGAGTGGGCAGTTGGCGTAGGACGGCGTCCATGGCGTTGAATAGCTGGGAGCGGGCTAGGACCGTGTTGCTATTCCCAGGACAGGGAGCTAGGATTCCACTGGAGCCGGACTATGGTATCAGTAGTCCAAGGGGATTGTTACTGGTACCCCGGGAGGTGGCTTTGGACATCCTCGGAGTCTCCCTCTTGCTTGTTCTTGTTTTGCATTTGCATGGATAGTGGTTATTGTTAGATGATTGTTAGGATTCCTTTTATTGTTCCTTGGTTATTAATCTCGCTTTATGCCTAGCCTGGCATTCCTTGTATTTACATGATTAGTACTTGTCATTAAATCTATATTGATGCATGTCGTGTTTATTATGTTTTGTATATCTATTGCTCAACATGTCGTTGACTTTGTTCCTTGGTGTGCAGACACATCAGGTGAATACTACTACGAGGAGCAGGCATGTGAGGAGATCCCAGAGGATCTCCAACCATTTGAGGAGGCATGAGAGTGGCGTGCCGATGACGTAGAGTAGCGTCACCATTCCTTGCATGAGAATGACTCATTGGGACATCATTAGTTTATTTTATTCCTTTCTTTACCTTGTTGGAACTATCATATCTTTTACTCTGTTTACTTTTATTGGCCTTGTATCTTGGGATGGCCAATGTAATAAATAACTTGAATTCTTAGTTTTGTCTATTCTTTCTTGCAACTTTAATTTAATGAGAGATTATTAATCATTGCTTGAGATTTCCATATGCCTAGAGTTCTATGAACTCAATGTTTATTGTATTAAAAGAGGCTTGAAATATTTTATCCTCACCGCGGACTACGATCCGTGGGCCCAAAGGACAAAATTTTTAATTAGTCCTAAAAATTCACTCTCCGGATCCAGTTACTTCTTTAATCGAGTCCGGGAGACGTGACACTTCTTCCCTCATTGCGTCATCCTTTTCTTTCCCTTATCCTCTTCCACAGTCCCTGTCGACACCTCTCCTTTTCGTTGGTCCCAGGCAGTGGTCCCAGGCATCATTTGGCGCCTTCTTTCAAAGCTTTTTCACAGTTGGCAAGCACATGGAGGTATGTATTTTAATCGTTTTCTCTTATTTGCATTAGGTTTAAACAGAGCTTTCGTTGTTTTTCATGGGATCGAGACTGCAAGTTCGTTTTTCTTCATTATTCTTAAACATGAAACCTAATCCCTAGATTAAACGAACTTAGAGTGATTTTGACTAATTAGGTTTGTTGATTGGGTGTTTTGAAGAAAAAAGGGGTGTCAAGCATTATTACCCAACTGAGAGGGTTTTTTTTTTCAAACCCTCCCAATGCACAGAGACGTTGATAATGACAAATGTTTGCTAGATCTAGGTTTCACACCTTTATTGGCACAAAGATATTTTGGATTGGTTATACATTTATATACATCGAGAGAGAGATATTAAAAAGTCCATGACAGATTGTTGATTAAAAGAAGGTCTAAAGAGAGATTAAAAAGTCCATGTACAGATTGTTTATTAAAAAAGGTTTAGATCACAAACTGTTTGTGCATTATGTGACTGTTTGTGTTTCTCTATCACATCTTTAATACTGTTTGTGAAACCTATATGACTGGAACAAGAAATGGATATGTATATTGACTAGTACCTCACTTGCTTGTAGTGGCAGCAGTTTGGTTACTGTGATTGTTTCACATTGGAAAAATCCAATTTGGATTTCTGTAGTTTTAGGGCTTTTGGTGGGTGCTTAAGCTTTACTATTTTTGCATAATAAATTTCATATTAGTTATCAAACATTTCATACCCTTGTAAGTTGGCATTAGTTTCTCTACATTTGTTAATTACAGGACTATTACTTCCTAGTTCCAACTAAATGCTGGTACATTTCCTAGACAATTCAGTATGAGGAATAAGGAGGTGCTGATGTAATAGGGCAGTGTCACAAAGTGTTGTACCCTACAACTAATGCTCGTGATTTAGTAATCATCTTATTGACCCCATAATCAGCAGGGAATTCCTACCAACTCTACACTATCATAAAAATTCAATGTATTTTTGGTGTTTTGTTGTCGGCATAGCCTTTTTTCAAGTTGTTTCTTTCTACCAATACTTGTTAAGTGTACTATGTTCTCTTCATTGGAGAATCAATCTTCCAGTTATCTCATCTATTCTTTCATTGTCTTTCTACAACTTATTTTAAAGCTTTACTATGCAAGTTAATAGCCCACCTAGGGGAGGGGGTAGTTCGAAGAGGACGTGGATAGAGGTAGTAAAAAAAGATTTGAAGACGTGTAACTTATTTGAGGATTTGGCTCAAGATAGACTGGAATGGAGAAGCATAATTCATGTAGCTGACCCCAACATACTAGGGATGAGTCTTTTATGATGATGATGTTGATGGTGATGGTGATATGACTTATTTTAAAGCCCTTGTATTTAAACCCTCCCACCAACTGTCGAGTTTTGCATTCTTGTTATCTCTCAATTCATGTATTATGCAAACAACATACACCAAATTACCTCCTCTTGAATATGACTTATCCATAATCAATCCAAAAGGATAAGGGTTTAAAACTAACTGCCGATGCAAACATGCATTCATTGGAAACTCACATATCTCCCTAGAGGAAGTTCTCACACTCATTACCGCTCACTCATATGTCTTTAATGATGTCAATATAACCTCTTAGCTTAGGACACTCATTTTGTCTAAGAGCACCAAATCAAAAATCTAGGTAAACTATTGTAGGCTTTCTAGATCAACGAGGACTTATTATTGCAGCTCGATATCCTCTTAAATTACTGGCAAGTCTGGAGTTTGGAACTCCACTCAAACTAAAGGTAGAGTGCTAGGGTTATTCATACTACTAGTTTAGGATTTACGATTGAAGACTTTCTTTCCAAGGAAGTGATGAGTCATGAAAATCAAAAGTCTTCCTAACTATGTTGTGGAATACTAATATTGATATTCTCTGGCTGTTAGAACTGATATTCTCTAGTCTAATGATACACTTCCATGTTGTAATGCAATTCTCAGCTGTGTAATGCTGCTTTTGGTTATTGTATTTGTGTTACTAGACCTATACTTTCAGGTGAGAGATTATTGTGTCATGCACTGCAGCACATGTATAGTTTCTGCACCTCCCACACATGTACATTAAGAAAAGAATGCAGGCAATATAGGTTGGCAGATGTTTGATAATTTCTGCATAGGTTATGGGGTTCGTCAAAGGAAGGGTCTAGAGCAACCAAACAATGGACTTGCACCCAGGGAATTGGGTCACTGGCAAAAGTGACCTCATTATTCTATGGTTTTGAGAGGGAGATGTATGTATTGATGTTTCAAACATTGAAAATCAATGCATGGCCTCTTTTGACGTGGCTTCCACCATGTACTATGGATGTGCTACTGAAGGTCATATGTTTCCACTATTAGCACATTGTTAACCTTTGTTGCTTTGGTTACTATTATGATGTTCATTTGACATGTTGTCATCATCTTCAATATTTCCTTTTGGCCCTGTTACATCTAAGTCCTTGTTTTTTGTAGAACTTTATAACATAAACATGGGTGTGAGCGATCCCTCTATTGAAATTTCATTAGAAATATACAATCAAATGGGAATTCATTAAAACAATGGGCACCAACATAAAAACTATAATCTTGAATGAAAGATATGAAGCTTACATAAACCTAGCAATTTCCCATAGCGGTCGACCAATGCCACATCCCACATCCAATACCTAAAATAACAAGCCAAAATCTCACGTTACTGATTGCTTAAAACCTATATGAGTCAGCTTAATGATATCCCTTTTTCTTCAACCTAAATGAAGAATTTATTGCACCTTCTTCCGGGTTTTAAGCTTAGTTGTAAAGCAAGAAAGTGCTTATCCTGTTTGATGCTTTCGTGAAGTAACTCCCCTTTCCACCTAGGAAAAAAAAAGGAATAAAACGTGAACTCTTAGTTCATCAATGTGGTTACCAAGAAATGATGGAGATGCCCATAAAATGCATATCCAACCAGTAATTAATTTGCATTTGCATTTTATTATCAGTAGTATGCATTTGCATTTGTAAGAGAATATCACACTTTTGTGTTCTTTTCATTTACTTGGCATTCCTCTCCTCGTCATCACCAACAAGTTCTACCCTATGCTTTAATATAAGCATTGACCTTAAGAAGTCTATCTAATACAGAACTGCAGAGCAACGTATAATGAGACAACACTGTAGAACATGGTGTTGGAGTGCGAACTGTAGCGTAAATGTGAAATAACCTTTTTTAATATACTGTCAATTAGAAATATATTTTCCATCAAATAACTGTCCTCTTTGTGCTAAGGCACCTATGGTTTCCAATATGGTCTTAAAAACCGGCCGATATCGAACCGATATCTCGCTGAGATATCGGTATTGGCGATACCGGTTTATAACTCGCCAAAATATCGCGAGATATCGGCCGATATGATGTTCATATCGGCCGTGACGATATCTCTGCCGATATTTTCAAAATATCAGCCAATATCCCCCGGACCCCCTCTGCGAAGCGCATGTTTTAGAGAAGTGGCAATCAAGAAGACAAAAGGATCCTACTTGACCATGATAGCTAGGACTCTTTTGCTAATTGTCTTTCTTTTTTTTGTGCTTGGATGTCTATTATTATCATAAGCTGCTAGATATGATATTAAACCTATTTAATTATGTTTGGAATGATATAGTAGTAAAGATTGTGTAATACACTAATTCATGAACCAAAAGGCTTTATATTGAGTTAGATTCGATGTTACTCACTTATTTTCCCTAGATATAGTATTTTAAAGTGTAGATCTAAATTTTTTTATTTCCAAAATTTGGGGCTTTTCTTGAAATCAATTATATTTTTCCACATTAGTGTTCAAATGCATTGATAATGTGTTAGTTTAAAATATATCTATACTTTTGGAACAAAAAGTATGAGTTTTTGCCAAAAATTGTGGTTGCATTGTGTCAAATTTATGATATTTCATCTTATTGATCATGAGCAACAATAATGGTTGTATTATATAAAATATTGGAGAATAAAGCGAACAGCAACACAGACAGGACTTATAACTTAAGGTGACCGAGATTTTGATTTATTGTTGTTACTAATGGAAAAAAATATTGTTTTCCGACATTTTCTAATATTCTGGATTTTTTTGAATATTTTTGCAAATTTTTTTGGATTAAAAAGAAATTCACACCGCGACGATATCGGTTTTTCGGCCCGGCCGATACCGCGACCGATACCGAGATTTTAAACCATGGTTTCCAATGTAATAATAGTTATGTTTGTTACTTTGCAAACGAATGAAGAACAGCCTGCCGAGGCTCCAAAAGTTCTCCTATATAACCAACAAAACCATATATCAAAAGGAATTCATCAGGGAAAGGTATATTGTAACTACATATAGACTTTCATAATTGACTTATCAATCTTCCTTGTGTTTCATTTAGGTGTATGATTCCTAACTAGCCCTGTAATACTTGATACTAATAGAAATTCGGTCGCCTCAAGTGCATCCTAACAAACCCAGACGTAGCAATATGGGGGCTTACAAAAACCCAAAAGGAATACGTGAGGCAAACGGGTCTCCATCATTTGGTAGAGATAAGTCGTATGGTCATAGATCACACGTTAATCACGGCATTGGTAGAGAGGTGGTGTCTTGAAACAAACTCATTCCATTTTCCATCTGGAGAAGCAACTATAAAGTTGGAGGACGTTGCTTATATATACGGCCTACCCATTGATGGGCCCCGAGTAACAGGTCGAACTTTCCCAGGGAGGCTAGTGCAATCAGTATGTCAAGAGTTGCTCGGTATTACTCCACAAAAAAAGGTTGACTATGTCGGCATGACATTGAACTTTAAGTGGCTTGAGGACAATTTCAAGGCTGAAGAACTAGAAAAGAAGAATAAATACAAGGACTATGAGATTCAGGCTACAAGGGCCTACCTCTTCTTCTTGGTGTTCTGCCAAATCATCTCGCAAATTTTTGGTGCCCGAGGACTTGCTTATCTTCTTGAGTTGTTTAAAGATTTTAAGCCTTACGCATGGGCATCGGCTTGTCTTGCGAATCTTTATAAGATGTTGGCAAACGCTACTCGGTGGAATAAGGAGAAGACTGGGGTAGGAGAGGAGGGGAAGAATGTAAACGGAGAGGAGGAAGGACACTAACTCAGGACACCCACCGGGCCTCTTTAGTTGTTACAGGTGCTTGTTCTCAATCTTAACATCTTATGTCAGTGGTATTAATTCAATTATATGTAACATTTAAATATTTTGTGGAATGGTGCGGCTATGGGCTTACACGAGGATGTCGATTGGGCGGTGTCCTAAACCGGCAGATAGTTGGAAGAAGGATATACAGTTTTCATTGTTTAAGACCTGGCAAAAGAGGCTGAAAGAACACCTAGCTCTTGCAATAGTAAAAGAAGTTAGAAGTCAATTGAACAACCTGAAGGCTGATGGGGTAGTGAGGAAAACTTTTTGAATTCCTTTTTTTTTAACCTACTACACTGTTTGTACAAACTCGCTAATGATTCCTAACTCATGTCGTATGCAGTTCAATTGGCGACCCTATCATGGCTACGGGAAAAAGTTTGTTGAGAAGGTACAAAAAGTTGATCGTGCTCTGGTTTCGTTGTTCACCGTCCTTGTCTTTTATTGGATCGTAGAACGACACAATACGTGGCGTGTTATAAAGCAGTTTAGATTCAAATAGTTAGTGCCACCCCCATTCAATATACCATTTGTCAGACGAGAACGAACATGGTATGTTGTCGTTGATTACGGCACGCAAGTGGACGAGGAAGTAGAGGTATTATGGGCTGCTAGAGCCCAACTTGTTTTACATGGGGAGAAGTGTAAGTTGAAAGCCCATTCCGAGGAGTATTTGACATGGTATGGTGAAAACTCGCTAATGTTTATTGGGAGGTCAGCTCAAAGGGAGCATACGGAGGCTAGCCAGGCGGAGGAGGCCGCCAAACTTGCGGAACCCACCATCCCACAGAAGCATGTATGGTTCAAACGTTGCCTTTAAGTTACAGCACGAAACAGTGTTTTACGTATTTTTTCTCCTATTAAAACATTTACTTTGCTGGTATGATTTGATAAATTAATATTGGGTGCATTTCGTTTTCAGGCGGAGGATCTGGTGGCTCATTTAGAGCGCTCATGTGATAGAGCGGAGCGTCGGAAAGTGTCTATTGAGAAGCTCATCACATCAATCCGGAAGAAATTGACAAAGTTTAAGGGTGCCTTTGGGACAACCTTTGATGACTTTTCAATGGGTGGGTGTAGCAGCTCGCAGTCCAATGAAGAGCACGTGAAGAAGAAAATCATAATAATGTTTTCGCATCGGAAAAGAGCTGTTGTCAAGAGCCCGGGGAAAAAGAAAAGTGTTAGATATCGCGATCACTGAGAGGGGGGGGGGGGTGAATCAGTGATTCTTTAAAAACAGGTCCAATTTAACAACAAAAGCAAATCAAATCACACAATGACACCAGATTTAACGTGGTTCACCGAAAGGCTACGTCCATGGTTCAAAGACTGTCCGAACACCAATCCAGGACAGATCTGAATCTATTTAGTCGCACCAACGACAAAGAGCACCAACCCTTAGTTTCAGATAGCACCAACTATCTAGGAATCACCTACTCCCTTGAGTTTCAGATAGCACCAACTATCTAGGAAGCACCGACTCCCTTTACAATTTATCTGCACCAACAGATAGGATCACCAAACCCCAGACACCAAGCACCAACTTGATGTTCTACAGAATAAGAATAGAAACCTTTTTCTATAGACCTTCCCCTCTACAATCTCTCTCTCTCAATCCCTTACAAATTGAAAATTAAAGCATAAACAGAGAGACACTTATCTTATGGACGAAACACCATCTTCAAGAGCACATCCTCGTCCACACTTGCTGTAGAAACGTCTGATAATACTGCACACAGCAACAGCACTCTCTTCTCTCCAAAACTCTCTCTCTTTTCTTCTCTTTTCTCTTCTCTTCTTCTCTCTCTGGTGGTTTCTTAAAAACGAACCAAACATGCCTTTATATAGGTTATGATAACCCTTAAGAGTGTTCAAAATAGGCTACAATTCGTTTAGAAAGAGTCCTAAACAAAATAGATAAGAATGCTGAATTTTCGTGCAAGACTTCTGTTTCTGCGCAACTCTGGTTCCCGTGCTCGGTCGACATCCTGGCTTGCTCGGTCGACATCATACACTGTCTGGAAATAGATACTTGACGTGCTCGGTCGACATCCTGGGGTCCCGGTCGACCGAAGACACACTGTGTCACGAAAATAACTGGGAGCTACCTGAAACTTTTTCTGCAGGTTTCTCTTGCTCCGGTCGACCGCATGGGGTGCCCGGTCGACCGACCACTCTGCTTCAGGAATTCTGAATTCCTGACTGTTTCAACTTTGATTTCTCTTTTAAGCTCTATCAACACCAGCCTATTAACATCATGTTTGTGACAATGTGTTGACAAGAATTCCAACTCAAAACAATACTTGAGATATTAATTTCTTCAATTCTTCAAAAGACTTCTCAAGTCATCTCAAATTCCAACAATCTCCCCCTTTGGAATTGTTGGCAACACTATTGGAACTTCAACACTTGAAACACATTAAACTAGTCAGAACCATAGTCTCCCCCTGTCTTTTAAAAAAATAGAATCAATCAAGATCTCTAACACTCTTGATACCAATCTCCCCAAAGTTATCATAGCATAACTTCTTATAGCATAGCTTTCTCCTAGCTTCAGTCTTTCTCCCCCTTTGACAACAAGTCCAAAGGGACCAAGGAAGGAGCGAATAGGATATTCAAAGAATACTTTGCTCCCCCTTTCAAGCACAACTCCTAAGGATTAGGAGAGTGAGTAACTCCTAATTTTTTTCGGAGATACTCGAAGACTTCTTTTGGCAGAGGTTTTGTGAAGAGTTTCAGCTGCTGAACTTGTAAACCAAGGAAGAACTTTAGTTCTCCAAGCATTGACATCTCAAATTCTTTCTTCATCTCGTCAGCAAAATTCCTGCACATTTCTTCATCGTTGCCACCAAAGATTATGTCATCGACATAAACAATAACAACCAGTTGTTTGCTCAACTCTGTTTTGACATAAAGATTGCTATCAACCAGTCCTTTTCCAAAACCGATCTTACGGAGATATAGGTCCAGCCTTGCATACCACGCCCTTGGCGCTTGTTTCAGCCCATAAAGAGCCTTTTTCAACTTGCACACTAGGTCTGAATTTTTGCTAATGAGAAAACCATCAGGTTGCTCAATGTAGACCTCTTCTTCAAGTAATCCATTCAAAAAGGCTGACTTTACATCCATCTGAAATACCTTGAAGGTTTTGTATGCAGCCAATGCAAGAAACATACGAATGGCTTCCAGACGAGCCACCGGTGCAAAGGTCTCTTCAAAATCTATGCCTTCAACTTGAGCATAGCCTTTACAAACCAACCTTGCTTTGTTTCGAATGACCTGACCATCTTCATTCAGCTTATTCCGAAAGACCCATTTAGTACCAATAACATTCTTATCGGTAGGTCTAGAAACTAGTTCCCATGTGGAGTTCTTCTCAATTTGTTCCAACTCCTCATGCATAGCTTTCAACCAACTTTCATCGAGACTGGCTTCAGCCACAGTCTTGGGTTCAATGGTGGACACAAGTGAGTAATTGCTAACTACACTTTGTCTTGTTTTAACACCGACCTCAGGATCTCCAATGATTTGATCCTTAGGGTGTTGCTCTACCCAAGTGCTTTTCTTTCTAGGTGTAGCATCCTCTGAGTCATCCTTTGATTTCTCAGAATCATTAGGTTTAGCTACTTCATCATCAATCTCACTCGAGTCCTCATAGACTGGACTGTCATAATGAGTTCCATTCTTTGATTCACGGTTTTCATCAATTCTAACATCGGCACTTTCTATGATTTTTCTGGTCCTTTTGTTAAGACATCTGTAAGCCTTACTAGATGAGGAATAACCCAGAAATATACCTTCATCAGCTCTTTCATCAAATTTGCCCGGATCTTGTTCAAGACGCTTGATGTAACACTTGCTGCCGAAGACTCTGAAGTGCTTGACTGTTGCTTTTCGCCCAAATCATAGCTCATAAGGAGTTTTGACTTCATGTGGCCTGATCAAACATCGATTCTGAATGTATACAGCCGTATGGATTGCCTCCTTCCAGTATTTGTCAGCTAGCTTGCTCTCAGTTAGCATTGTACGAGCCATCTCTTGAACGGTGCGATTTTTCCGTTCCACAACTCCATTTTGCTGTGGAGTTCTAGGGGCTGAATACTGTCTTTGAATGCCATGGTGCTCACAATAGTTAGTGAACTCTTCAGATGTGAATTCACCGCCTCGATCAGACCTTAAAATCTTGATACGTTTTCCAAGCATATTTTCAACCTGTGCTTTAAACACTTTAAAACGATCAAGTGCTTGATGTTTATGCTTAAGAAACAATACCCATGTCATACGAGTATAATCATCAATGCATAACATAAAATACTTATCTCCATTGGTGCTTTGAGTTCGCATCGGTCCACAGAGATCAGTGTGCACTAGCTCAAGAGGTTTCTTTGAATGATGCTCCTTTGACTTGAACATTACCCTCGTTTGCTTTCCCTTTTGACAAGAATCGCAAATGGGGTTGGAAGGTTTTTCAACTGTTGACATACCTCTGACAGCCTTAGAATTGCAAATCTTTGACATGTTATCAAAGTTTAGATGCCCAAGGCGTTTGTGCCACAACCAACTTTCCTCTGTCCGACTCATCAAGCAAGTCTTTTCGGCTCCATCTGACAATGTATAGAGATTTCCAGCAGTCCTAGATCCAGTAGCCACTGTTTTCCCGTTGCTACACTTCTTGATAGCAAAACCATTCTTAGTAAAGACAACTTCGTGGCCTTTGTCACAGATCTGGCTCACACTAAGCAAGTTGTGTCTTAGTCCAGACACATATAAGACCTCGTCTGATCTGATCTTGTTTGCTTTTAGCTGAACAACACCTTTTTCGCAGATTTTGGCACCATCATTGTTACCAAACTTCACTGAACCGCCTTCATAGTGCTGTAATTTGACGAATTTTTCTTTATCACCTGTCATATGGCTTGAACAACCACTATCAAGGACCCATGGTGCTGTCTTCTTTTGTGCATTGAATGCCGTTTGCACAATGAGAGATTCTTTGGAATTATCTTTCCTTTTCTTTGCCCTCCATGCCTTAACTAACTTGGGTTTCTTTTCAACCTGAAATTGGTTAGCTATAGGCAACCTACAATCCCTAGCCAAGTGTCCATAATTATGACACATATAGCACTCAATTTTGTGGCTGTTTAGGATTGAAAAAGGATTCCTAGTCACAAATGGGCTGTTTCTAACATAGAATTTGCAAGCAGCTCTTTTATGTCCATATCTATTACAATGATAGCAATAACCATAGAATCTGAACATTCTTCCTTTCTTAGGTGGCTGGTTAAACTCCACAAACCTTTTCTTATTGAACATCTCAATACTAGGCTGAATTTGATGCTTTGTAGCCTTGAGAGGTATGGCACTTTGTCTCATAAAAGAAGGTGCAGCTTTAGAGGACTCTCCGGTTTCAAATCCAATACCAAATTTATTGTGGAAGGGCTTTTGAACTTTCAGAATTTCATTGAGTTTCATTGTCCCTTCAATCGCTTGGAGTGCTTTGAGTTTTCGGCTATTTTCCAAGTTTTCAGCCTTTGCTCTAGCGATTTCAGTTTCAAGTTTCATAGCCTCTTCCTTTTTGATACTTATTTGATTTTGAAGGACTTCCACCATTCTTTTATATTCTTCAACTTGAGTTTTCAAAGCAATAATTGAACTTTCAGATTCATGAAGAAGTTTCAGATTTTTCTTACTTGTTTTTCGTTCCATGCTAAGCTCCTCAAGTGCGGCAATGAGTTCTTCTTCGAGATTGACCTCGGCCTCCTCTTCTTCTTCAACGGTAACCATGAAGAGAGCTTCAGTTGCCTCGGCTGATTCATCATCGTCTGAAGTTTCAGACGTGCTGTCATTATATTGACTGATGAAGCTTTTTGCTTTGCCCCTCTTTCTGAAATTTTTCTTCCACTTTCTCTTATCAACATAAGAGTCATCATCATTATTCTCTTTCAGCGGGCACTTCGCAGCAAAGTGGCCAACACCGCCACAATTGAAGCATTTAAAGGGTAGCTTCCCTTTGTACTTTCCATTGTTTCCTTTCTTCAGCTTTCTAACAAATTGAGCCTCAAGCTCATCATCATCAGTATCAGAATCATGACCAGCAGTCTCTTTTCCCTTTTTCTGAACTTTGAAGGCCGCTTCTCTATCAGATGAAGACGTCTTACCTATGCGCATCTCATAGGCAGTGAGTGAACCATGCAACTCATCCATGGAAAATTCATTCAGATCCTTAGCTTCTTCTATGGCTGAGACTTTTGAATCAAACCGGGGAAGAAGAGATCTTAGAACCTTTTTGACGATGACTGGTTCTTTAATCTCCTCCCCTAGTCCACGAATGTCATTCGTGACTTCATTCACTCGTTGCAAATATGAGTCAACATTCTCGCTTTCCTCCATGCGAAGAGATTCAAATTGAGAGCGATGGGTTTGCAATTTTGCTTCTTTGATCTTCTCATCTCCTTCATGAATGCTTTTCAACTTGTCCCATATTTCCTTGGCTGTTTTGCATGCAATTACTTTGACTAGCTCGCTGTCCACAAGGCCACTAAAGAGTGCATTCTGCGCCTTTGAGTCGTTGTCTGCTAACTTCTTCGTTGCAGCATCATTGGGTATAATGGCAATATTGTAACCGACTCTGACAGTCTCCCAGACATCATAGCCAAGTGACTTAATGAAAGCCTGCATTCTGATCTTCCAGAAGGAGTAATTAGAACCATCAAACAAAGGTGCTTTCTTATTCCCTGTATTGGTTGCCATGTGATTTGACAAGAGATCACCCTTAGCGTGTTAAGCTTTTCAAGAGAACCTTACGCTCTGATACCAATTGTTAGATATCGCGATCACTGAGAGGGGGGGGGGTGAATCAGTGATTCTTTAAAAACAGGTCCAATTTAACAACAAAAGCAAATCAAATCACACAATGACACCAGATTTAACGTGGTTCACCGAAAGGCTACGTCCACGGTTTAAAGACTGTCCGAACACCAATCCGGGACAGATCTGAATCTATTTAGTCGCACCAACGACAAAGAGCACCAACCCTTAGTTTCAGATAGCACCAACTATCTAGGAAGCACCTACTCCCTTGAGTTTCAGATAGCACCAACTATCTAGGAAGCACCGACTTCCTTTACAATTTATCTGCACCAACAGATAGGATCACCAAACCCCAGACACCAAGCACCAACTTGATGTCCTACAGAATAAGAATAGAAACCTTTTTCTATAGACCTTCCCCTCTACAATCTCTCTCTCTCAATCCCTTACAAATTGAAAATTAAAGCATAAACAGAGAGACACTTATCTTATGGACGAAACACCATCTTCAAGAGCACATCCTCGTCCACACTTACTGTAGAAACGTCTGATAATACTGCACACAGCAACAACACTCTCTTCTCTCCAAAACTCTCTCTTTTCTTCTCTTTTCTCTTCTCTTCTTCTCTCTCTGGTGGTTTCTTAAAAACGAACCAAACATGCCTTTATATAGGTTATGATAACCCTTAAGAGTGTTCAAAATAGGCTACAATTCGTTTAGAAAGAGTCCTAAACAAAATAGATAAGAATGCTGAATTTTCGTGCAAGACTTCTGTTTCTGTGCAACTCTGGTTCCCGTGCTCGGTCGACATCCTGGCTTGCTCGGTCGACATCATACACTGTCTGGAAACAGATACTTGACGTGCTCGGTCGACATCCTGGGGTCCCGGTCGACCGAAGACACACTGTGTCACGAAAATAACTGGGAGCTACCTGAAACTTTTTCTGCAGGTTTCTCTTGCTCCGGTCGACCGCATGGGGTGCCCGGTCGACCGACCACTCTGCTTCAGGAATTCTGAATTCCTGACTGTTTCAACTTTGATTTCTCTTTTAAGCTCTATCAACACCAGCCTATTAACATCATGTTTGTGACAATGTGTTGACAAGAATTCCAACTCAAAACAATACTTGAGATATTAATTTCTTCAATTCTTCAAAAGACTTCTCAAGTCATCTCAAATTCCAACAAAAAGTACCAAAAGGACTACACCACCAGTTTACGAGCCCATCCAACAGTTGAAAATAGAGGGTTCTGGTAGTAGGCTTCATTCTCCCGCCTTATCACCAACCCGAATAGTCCTGGGTTCCCCCCTCCCCCTAGTGAGCAGAACATTGTTCACCTCTCCAATCCCAATCTCTAGTGAGTCCGCTTTGATGGTTTCAGCCCCCTTCGCTACACTCGAGTCACTTGTGTGGAGGATCAAACGGTTACCGCGTATGCTCAATGTACCAGTGAAGTTTGAAGATTACACTCATTCTATAGTTCAAAGCAGTTACATGCTGTGTGACCTTGATAAGTTTTTTCTCAACAGATTAAAAGAATACTACAAGGAAAACTAAGAAAACAGGTCTCAATGGTTTGTTTATGATTTGTTGCAGGAAGGATGAGTTGGATAGCATCTGCACAATGATCCCAAGCTCGGATCTGAAGAAGTTGCTTGAAGAAGGAACCTGGATGGACACTAATGTCATGTACTACTATTTTGAAATATTGAGGGATGAATGTAATTCATGTTTCATTGTTGACTCGAGCGTTTGTGTAAGTGCTAAGTACTAACTGATTGAAACACCCGCATACTAGTAGTTTCAGTTGTAGGCTCTAACTGATCATTTATTATTTATTGGATGTAGAGTTGGTGGTCAGAAGGTTCTGATTCTGCTGTGGAAGTTGTGTTTGGGAAGCACAGACATAGGGTGATGGATGCAAGGGAAGCACACACGCTGACTTTTGTAATCCATCACAGATCACACTTCACCTTGTTGGTCGGATATGTTGACGAGAGACGATGGGAGTTCCACAATAGCATGTCTGGAGATCATCGATCGGTAAAACACGTGACGAAATTTGTATGTTATGTTACCTTAAACATTGATATATTTGTATTCTGATTCATTAATTTTCGAGGCGACATATTTGAACTTCTGACTTAATCTAAGAGTGCATTGTGACTGCTTTACGTAGGTGGCATTATTGAAAGAAAGGTACAACCATTTCAGGTGGTCAGACTCGTATATATGGGGTTGGCTCATAAAGACAGACATCCCTCATCCATAAAATGGAAATGATTGTGGTATATTTGCAATGGCTTTCACGGAACACTATGTGCACTGTCGTAACATCAACTTCACTCAAGAAGATACCCCCTACTTTCGCAGCAAAATTGCCATAGAGATATTCAAAAGGAGTTGGCGGTTGAATGCCAACAGACTGGGCTTGACTGACTGGAGTGGCTTCGTTCGATTCAATCGTATATTGTATGCATATGGGACTTTTGGCTACTACAACGGAATGTCATTGCAGAAAAAGTAGTGTGGGATAAGATGTTTTGTTTTTTTTTTCTTGGATGATGCATGTGGGGCTTTATGGTTGGTTGTGATACCACTGAACATGTTTAAAGTTGTATCTGTTTGTATTTTTGGGCAGTATACACTGTTGAACATCTTATGTTTCAAAAACAGTGCCTTTGTGCATTTTGAACTAGAAGTTGCTATAAAGTTGGAAAATGGTTTTTTTAATTGTGAACAACTAATATATAGAATGGTGAGATGAATGAGATGAGTCAGTGCCTCTGTAGATTATCAATACTAATGTGATACATGATTGCATTTTTCTTCTATCACATATATGATTGATTCTTCAAATGTGATTGAGGTGGTCTTAATACCTTTTGATTAGCAAGTTATGAAGACTATATTAACTTATGAATGGGAATTTATATAAATAGATCATAATATACATGGTCTTTAACGATTAGTAGAATTCAATTAAAGTTGTAAGGCTAGCTTCTCGTACTGGTAAAAATTGTCGATATCGACTGTTAATCATTGTCGGTATCGACTCGTTTCGTCAGTGGAATGAATTTAAAGTTGTAAGGTAGTAGCTTTTGATATAGATCAAAATTGTCGATATCGACTACTAATAATTGTCGGTACCGACTAGTTTTGTCAGTGGAATGAATTTAAAGTTGTAAGGCAGTAGCTTCTGCTATAGATAATAATTGTCGATAGCGACTACTAATAATTGTCGGTTTTGACTAGTTTCGTCAGTGGAATGAATTTAAAGTTGTAAGGCAGTAGCGTCTGATAAAGATCAAAATTGTCGATATCGACAACTAATAATTGTCGGTATCGACTAGTTTTGTCAGTGGGATGAATTTAAAGTTTTAATGCAGTATCTTCTGCTACAGATAATAATTGTCGATAGAGACTACTAATAATTGTCGGTATCGACTAGTTTCGTCAATGGAATGAATTTAAAGGTGTAAGGCAGTAGCTTCTGCTACAGATAAAAATTATCGATATCAACTACTAATATATGTCAGTATCGACTAGTTTCGTTGGTGGCATAAATTTAAAGTTGTAAGGCAGTAGCATCTGATATAGATGAAAATTATCGATATTGACAGTTTCTAATTGTTGGTATCGACTAGTTTCATCAGTGGAATGAATTTAAGTTGTAAGGCAGTAGCTTTTGATATAGAAAAAAATTGTCGATATCGACTATTTATAATTGTCAGTATCGACAAATTTTGTCAGTGGAATGAATTTAAAGTTGTAAGGCAGATACATTAAAATTGTCGATATCGACTGTTTTTAATGATGTGAGGAGACTAGCAATTTGAAAGTTTGGACTATTCTGACAGTTAAATGAACTACTTAAGCAAGGACCTTTAAGCAACTGAATACATACAAGATCAAAATTCACATAGAACACATTTATATCATCGTTCACATTCCAAGATTCATTACAGTTGTCCAATACTTACAAAAGTAGCAAAACACCCAAAAAATAACTGCACTATTCAAGCCTATATGGAGTCCATTTACATCACCAACCACCTAAAAAAATAACTACATTGTTCAAGCCTACATGAAGCCCATTTACATTACCAACCACCCCAAAAAATAACTACACTGTTCAAGCCTACATGGAGACTGTTAGGGATTTTGTGTATTGCATTTTGATGGATGCATTATCATTTTAGCATCATTCGAATTTTCACACATGCATTGATTTTGAAAAACATGAAATCTTGGTTTTCAGATGCATTATTCTTAAGACATTTAAAAATCATGTTACATGCATGTTTTGGATTTTAAACTTGGATGCATTAAGTTTGAAAAGAGGATTTTTGAATCATGCAAGCTAATGGCTATAAAAGTTTCAAATCATCTAAGGCATTTTAGGTACATGTTTTTAAAACTCCTTTAGATTGATTTAAAACATGAATTCAACCATGATTCCATGGCCCAAAGTCCCCATAAGAAAAATACTTTGAAAAATACATTTTTGGGAAAAAAAGGACTTATACCGGCGGCCTCTGGCCCCCGCTAAAAGTAGTTTCTCAAATGGACATTTTTATGACCATTGAGTACCCGATCGACCGGGCAAGGTACTAGGTCGACCGGGGACTAGCCGTTGGCCATTTTTTGGTATAAAAAGAAGCTCATTCCATGGCCAAAATTGAGGAACTAAGAGGCCCTCCTTGAGGTGTTTTGAGGACAAACAAAGGGGAATAAGCTAAGGAAGGCTAGTTGGTCAAAGAGGGAAGCCAAAGCTTGGAATCATGAGTTTTATCTTCTAAGTAAGCTTTGTTTTCTTCATCATATGTTTTCATGCTTTGCTTTAATTATTGGTAAATCATTTCTAGCATGATAAACTATGATTAGTTGTGTCATTAACATGTATATGTTTTGAATTGATTTATTATTTTGGATGCATCACCTTGATTCAAACCAAGTAGGAATCAAATTGGTATATCTAAGTTAATCATATTTGAAATTATATGTAACATGATTCCTATACTTGGTTGAATCTTTGTTTGTTGATTTCCATGACTAGAGAATCATTTTCAATCTATCTCATGTTTTGGATTCAATAACACTCACAAATCACATGTACTTTTGTTTTAAAGTTTCACAACTTTATTAGCATTGATAGGTATATCATTCTCAAGTTGATGTTTAAATTACATCTGATTTGTCTATTCACTTCAATCAAATATCTGTTTGTGTTTTACACTTTCAAATGCTTTTAACATACATATATTGAGCTACATTGTTAATTTGATTGCAGACCTCATGCATCACATGTTTTGTTCTTAAAATCTCATAACTTGCTTGGACTAGATAGATGTCTTTTACAAGTTGTCTTTTAACATGTGATTAGCATTCTTACCTCAATCATAAATGTTTATATGAGCTTTCATTTTTAAATTGATTGAGGACATCATGCATACACATTGAGCATTCATCTTTGCATTCATAAAGTATCTGTGCGAGTTAGATTTTCACTTTTATATCCGCCTATTTATAGGCATTGTATTGAGCCAAAATTGTATCTCCATCAAGTGTATTCTAGACACTACTTAGAGAGAGAACCAAACTTTTGGTTGCATAAGTTATTAATTAGCCTTAGAAAAGCATAAGTGTATGGTTAGGGGTGAACCATAAAATCCAAGAGGTTATTGTTTAGCCTTGGAAAGCATAATGTAAAGGTTATTGCTTAGCCAATTGAAAAGCATACATAGTGAAGATCCAGTGGGGTGTCGGAACACAAGCCAGTAGTGGATGTAGGCATTGAGGCCGAACCACTATAAATCATTGTGTTATTGTGTGTGCTTTGTGGTGATTGTCTTTATTAGCTTCCACACTTTAGTTCTATATCATCACTTGTGACTAATTATTTTAAAAAAGTTAAAATTTGTCATAATTGGTCACTAATTCATAGCTCACCCCCCTCCTCCAGGGTGTCGGAACACAAGCCAGTAGTGGATGTAGGCATACTGGAGATCCAGTGGGGTGTCGAAACACAAGCCAGTAGTGGATGCAGGCATTGAGGCCGAACCACTATAAATCATTGTGTTATTGTATGTGCTTTGTGGTGATTGTCTTTATTAGCTTCCACACTTTAGTTCTATATCATCACTTGTGACTAATTATTTTAAAAAAGTTAAAATTTGTCATAATTGGTCACTAATTCATAGCTCACCCCCCTCCTCCAGGGTTCGGATCCCAGACTTTCAGAGCCCATTTACATCACCAACCACCCAAAAAAAAAAATAACTGCACTGTTCAAGCCTACATGGAGCTCATTTACATCACCAACCACCCCAAAAAATAACTGCACTGTTCAAGCCTACATGGAGCCCATTTACATCACCAACCACGCCAAAAAATAACTTCTATGTTCCCCCCTACATGGAGCCCATTTACATCACCAACCACCCCAAAAAATAACTTGTATGTTCCCCCATACATGGAGCCCATTACATCACCAGCCACCCCAAAAAATAACTACACCGTTCAAGCCTATTGATTCAGCATATCATATCATTGGAGGATTGCAACAACCTCCATTGTTATGCCCCCCCTTTTTTTATAATTGGAGCAGGTAACTACCCTTCAGTGGTGGCCACGATCTTCGGTACGAATCCTGTTCTTTTTTGGACGCTCCGGTTGTTTAGTTGCTCATGGTGGAAGAACTCTTTCAACCAGTGTGTGTTCCCATTGCTTGCCGTCCCGAGTACCATGCAGACTTCAATATACGTTTTATGATAAATGCTTGATAGGTACCAATGCTCGTAAAACTGGTATGGGTCATTGTTCCTTACCTTCGTTGATGCCAGTGCATGACAGCATGGGATGCTCAAAATCTCCCATTTATGATAAGTACAAGTTCCGCGTTCGAGATCGACCGCGTCCATGAACTTCGCTGACTGACTTGAAATTCGACTAGGCCAGCAACTCGAACATGAACCCTGTGGGCTTCCTCCATTTCTTGGCTTAAGATTTTTTCCACATACGGAGTTAAATGAGTAGTTACACTCTCTGCACGAAGATATAATTCCATTAACTTGGCGCGTATCTCCTCCACCTATTTTACAATAGGCAGTACCCTTGTGTCCTTTAACAGGCTGTAGTACACTCCCGCCACATTACTAGTTAGCATGTCATACCAACGACCTTGTACGAATGCATTTGCCCAATGTTGCCCCCCAATTGCCTCAATGTAGCCGAACGCCTATTGGCTGACTACACGTATATCCATCATATATGATTCATAAACGTAAGGCCTATAGGACTTTGCGGCATGCCATAATTTCATCACGATTGCCCCGTCACAGAAAGCGATTTTGATATTTTCATTAATGTGACGGCAGCAATAACAGTGCACTGCTGAGGGTATAGTGTTTTGGAGCGCTGGAATAAGACCCTTATGATAGTCAGAAATAATGGTCAAATTGGATGGCTCTCCAAGCGCTATGAATAAGTTTGCAAGGAACCACTCCCAACAATCACGAGGTTCGGCTTCTGCAAAGACAAAGGCAATGGGGGAGTAGCTTATGATTGGTATCGTATGTCACGGCTACAAGTAAGACACCAGGATACTTGCCTCGGAGATGTTCACCATCTACAGCAATCATTGGTCTTAGTGAAGTGGTGAAAGACCTTATATAGGGTACGAATGCGCAAAAAAAAATCTTTTGAAACGGTCATCAGATGTAGTGTCTATGTTTGTTATTGTGCCAGGGTTGGTTTTCTACAATTCAATACAGTAGAAAGGCAGAAGCTGGAAGGACTCCTCGTATGATCCTCGCACTATATGTAGAGTCATCTCCTTTGCTATAAGTGCCTTCCTATAGCTAATAGTCGACAAAATTCCATTTGGTAGTTGTTCAGTATCTCATTCGACTTTAAATCGATGTTCTGCCAGACTCTATCCATGATGAATTCAGAAATATGCGCCGAAGTTGCCTATCGATGTGTCATGTCCATCATTGGCTTCGAGCATCGGTGGCTAGGATTGTACGTTCTAACTTTAAATTGTGGTCCTAATTCGACAATAGAAGCGTAGATCTGCTAAGGACAATCCCGATCTTTGCAGCCAGCCGTCACCTTGGTCGAGTAGGTCTTTAGGTGTTTAAGAGTGAAGTTGGCATAATTACAAACTTGGCAAGAGTATTCCGAAATGTTTGTCGATCAGGGAACTCACGGCCAACCCACATTTCCTGAGCCGAGTTATTACCAACCTCCATGTTCACCTCCTCAGGCTCCATTCTTTCCTCAAAATTTGAAGTTTCATTTGAACAATTTGCAGTGTTTGAAAATCCGGGATCCTTATCCTAAAGGGGGGGCTGAATAGGGTGAGGTACAACTGAGTAACCAATTATGACCAATTTTAACTTCTTTAAATTAAATTAGCCACTAGAGGTGATTAACAAAGAAAATGCGGAAGCTAAACAAAAGCAATCACCATAAAGTATGCACCATCGCACAATGATTTATAGTGGTTTGGCCTCAATGCCTACATCCACTACCGGCTTGTGATCCTACACCCCACCGGATTTCCACTATCTATGCTTTTCAAAAGGCTAAGCAATAACCTCTACAATATTTTTTTTCGAGGCTTAACAACAACCTATCAATATGCTTTTCTAGGCTAAGCAATAATCTTTACACAATGTTTTTCTTAGGCTAAGCAATAACCTTTACACAATGCTTTTCTTAGGCTAAGCAATAACATTTACAATAAAAAAATTTTCTCTTAAAGTAGTGTTTACACAAATACTTGAAGAGATACAATTTAAGCTCAAGTACAATGCCTCTAATATAGGCGGATATGAAATTGAAAAATAAACTCACACAAACACTATATGAATGCTAAGATGTATGCTCATGATGTGTGTGTGTGTGTGTGTGAAAACTTCAATCAAGTTTAAAAAGAAAGCTCAATCAATATATGCTTAAAGCACTTAAAAGTTTAAGGCACAAAAAGATTTGATTGAAGTGAAATGCAAATCACATATATAATTACTAACTTGTTGATGATATGAAAATAAAAAAGCTCACAAGTTGTATGAAACTATTTAAGACTAAACATGTGATGCATGTGCAATGTTGTTTTCAAAACAAACTAATTTAGCTATAGTTCAAATGAGATTGAAAACAACAAAGAGGATTCAACCAAGCAAAAGAAACATACTCTAAAAGAAATCAAAGATTTTGGCAAAATATGATTAAAGAAACTTTAAAAAACAAACTTGTTTAAAATCAAGGTGAAGAACCCAATCCAACTTATATCAAATATTGAATGAAGTAATGGATTCAACACATCATAGTTATCATGCTAAAAATCATTTACCAATAATTTAAACAAAGCATATAACATATGATTAATAAAAGTAAAGCTTACTTAGAAATATAACTTCATTGATCCAAGCTTTTGCTTTACTAATGACCTACTTAGAAATATAACTTCATTGATCCAAGCTTTAGCTTTACTAATGACCCCTTGGTCTCTCTTAGTTCATTCCCCTTTTTCTTGCCTCCAAACTCCTCAAGAGTGGCTAAAATGTGCAACACTTGTCCAAAGAAAAAACCACTTTTTATAGAGAAAAAGTTCCCAACGGCTAGTGCTCGGTCAGCCGACAAACAGGGCTCGGTCAGCCGAACTCAACGGATAGAATTCCAACGGTTAGATTTCTTGAAAGTTTGCTGATAAAAGAGCGCTTGTCGGTTCCGAACTGAAGTTCGGTCGACCGACACTTGACCGAAGCTCCCTGAAATCACAGATTTCACATTCTGGATTCGGGACCGACAGGTAACCGAAGTGGGTTCAATCCAAGTTCAGTCGACCGACATCTTGAGTTCGGTTGACCGACAGCTGTAACAAAATACTATAGCATAAAGAAAGTTTTTCCTTAAAAAAAATATATTCCAAAGTATTTTGCTAGAGGGAGATCTGGGCCACGGAGTCAAGTCTGGAAACATGATTTAAATCAATCTAAGAGTTTTAAAAGCATGAATCCTAAAATGCCTAAGATGATTTGAAAGTTTTAAAGCCATAGGCATGCAAGATTCAAAAATCTTCTTTTCAAACTTAATGCATCCAAGTTTAAAATCCAAAACTTGCATGTAACATAAGTTCTAAAGGTTTTTACAACAATGCATGTGAAAAGCAAGATTTTAAGATTTTCTAAATCAATGCACGTGTGAAAATTCGAATGATGCTAAAAATGATAATGCATCCATCAAATTGCAAAACATAAAATCCCAAACAATCTATCCCTTTGCAATTTGATGGCAACTCACTCATCACTGAATTTACACACTAAGTCTTCAGCTCCCTTTAAGCTGGACAAGTCTTGAAATCTCTTGGATGCTTCCTTCACTTAGCTTGGGCTCTAGTTCTTTTTCTTCATTCTTCTTGGAGCTTTATCATCCTTCAAGCTTCCAATTCATCTTCCAATTCATCTTTCTTTCTTTAGCCAAGCATCTTCTTTAGCTCCCAAGCTTTCTCTTCTTTCGACTCTCTCCCTTTGACCATGCACTCTCTCCCTTTAGCAAGATGTGCATTCTCTCTCCCTTTAGTCAACTTGAACACTCTCTTCCCCTTTGACATTAAATTGCAAAGGTACCTACACGCATGAAATAAGGAAAATGCCTTTTAGTAGCACCTGTTAACAAAAGAAATCGAAAATAAAACACATAACAGGGAATCATGTATGGGTAGAAAGCTATAAGGGTAAAGAGCCAATACAAGGGTGAATTTGATCAAAGCTAATTTTTCCTTGGAAGGTTTACACTCCCCCGTAATCCATACTCTCATTTCTTTCAAACTTTTGATAAGAATTTAACTATTTGGTGCAAGAAGAAGATGGTTTTACCAATTGAGGGTTAACTTCAAGGGAATAATCAATTGATTATAAAGCTCAATATGATCAAATTACCAAAATAAAGAGCAAGGCCAGGAGAAAAGCGATCATGGATATCAATTGGAATAAAGGATATCAATTGAAATCCAAGGATAAGACTATTAACTCAATCACTCTAAAATGGAGTTAAAAAGAATATAACTACTAGGGTTAACCCAAATTAGAGCTATCCATGATGTTATAGGGTTTATATAGCATCAATCAATATAACTATGAAAATCATATGCTATGAGTATTTTGAAATCATTTCATTCAATCATTAGATATGACTATCATGTGCAAGATGAGTGAAATGAAGTTCAAACATGAAGCCAAACTCAACCATTAACTAACCAAGGTTTTGATCACATAAACTTGATGGTCATGAGATTTACCTATATGTGCAAGTGAGGTGGCAAACATGAAGATTATGATGCTAATGGAATGTAACATGGAATAAAAACATATTTACTATCAAATTCAATCCAATGTACACAAGGTCTATCACAATCTCAAGATATGACACCAATTGGATATGACAAAAATTGAAAATGATACTAATTGAAACCAATTGAATATGAAACATGATTAAGAGCAAGGATGTGATAAACACAAAATTCCATCAAGCATCATAAATGAATATTCATCACTTTTAAAGATATAACTAATGAGCATAGTGATGAAACATGTTAAATTGCATAAAAGGATATAGCTTGGTAAAGCATGCAATTTTCAAAGTGTTAAATCATATGAATTCAACATCTAAGAAATCCATCAAATAATAGATATAACTATGAAATACAAGGAGTGGATTTCAAAGAGGTTCATATGATCAAGATCACTACTATGAAGTTGAAACATGTATAAGGATGACACCACTTAGAGAACATACATGAATCAACATCATAACCATCCATTTAAAAAATAATGACTAGAAAGCACAAAAGATGGATTTGAGAGTTCTAGTATGGTATCTACAAATATAACTTAAGAGTATAACCATACAAGGAGCTAATTGACATTTGCATACAAAGGATTATTTAAAATCAATCTAACATGTAAAATCTCCACTCTAGCAAATGTACTATGAGAATCATGAAACATTATCACTATGCAATGAAAAGATGCACAAGAAAATGTATAGAAAGTAAATCTATTTCATGATCCACAAATCATACAATTCAATTTGCTCATAAAAAGAAAGTAACTAGAAGAGCAAGTAAGCAAATTGATTGTAACCTTATTCATTTCCATTTAAGTTAATATAACTGTGTGGGGACGTTCCTAAGGACACCAAGATTATGTTAGCCCCGGTAAAGGTGATCGGCTAATTATGTCTCAAGCTCGGCTACACATACCCAGGCAAAGATGTTAGGGCGCCAGCCGCAGCCGAGTCCACACCGACCTCGGTCATGTCTGACCTCGACAGTCCACTCCGACCTCGGTCAAGCACCTCGGTCTCATGCCAGCATGCTAGCCGAGATGAGCGCTAACTGCCAAAGCACCACCGGAGAACCAGCCACGTCATGGAATGCATGATGAGATATGGGCACACGTGGATGATACTGAGAAGACATCTAAGCCGCCCGGAATCCCTGGCAGATCTGCGTTCAGCGGCTACGTCCTCATCAGGGCGAGGCTTCAGGCGAGACCCGATGGGACTACCGCTAAAAGGCCCAGGCAAGGTGAGGCTTGATTAGACCCTCATTTAATGCATTGTGGGCCGATTGGACCACCATTTAATGAAAGGTGGATCCAGTCGGATTGTCAATTAATGAATGGTGGGCGGGCGGACGGGACCTTCATTTAAGGGAATGTGGGCTGACGTGACAATGTCACCCAAGTACAAGACAAGTCAGCGGACCCCACCGTCCTCTATCATGAGACTCCCTCTATAAATAGAAAAGCTCTCTCGCACTCCAGGTATGATCGAACATATTATTCTTAAGCCCTCACTCTGTCTCTCTTCTTCCTCCACCCTACTGTTGAGTTCCTTGAACTAACTTAGGCATCGGAGGGCCTTGCGCTGCTTACAGCCAAGGTCGCTGACGATTGTCTTCTTCTTGTTCCCTCCCTTACAGGTTCTGGACGAGCATATTAATCTCATCTGGGAATCTCCGGGAGATCCCAAACCTCCACTAATCAAGTCCGTGATTTTTAGGCACTCACAATTGGCGCCGTCTGTGGGAAAGAAACAACCCACATCCTTTTCCTCAGAATATGCCTCCCAAATCAAAAAAGGGCGAGAAAGCATCAAACGCGACACCTTCCTTGTCCACCCCTCCTCAAGGAGGACCAGGAGCGACGATTGCTACGGCTATGGTTGAGGAGCGTCCTGTGGAGTTTCCCCCCTTTGTCCCAGTCATCATAGAAGGACTCGAGACTAATCCTTCGGAAGAAGAAGTAGCACCTCCACTTCCAGAGCGCCCCCAACAGGGTGCTCCTATGGGGACACGACCATGAAAAGACAAAGCTCCAATGGTGGGAAGGTTGCATCAGAGTCCCCATCATAACTATGATGTGGGAAGCGAAAACCCGTACTTCGTGGAAGTCAGGGCCCAAAACCTTGCCCTTCAGGAGAAGGATGAGCCGATACGTCAGCTTCAGGAGCAGCTCCAGCGGCGACGCCCCCGGAAAAATAAAAGAAAGGCTACAGCCTCGCTTCCTCAAAGCGGGCAAATTCCTCCGCCCCAGATGGATATGAGGCATAGCCTCAAAGAGAAGAGACACCACCGAGCTGAAGACGAGGGCTCAAGCAATAGTCGGTTGGAGCGAAAGTCGGAAACCATATTAGAAGTTAATAACAACCTGAAGGAGTGGGTCGATCAGCGGGTGAAGTAGACACTGCTGTGCAATCTGGAGGTAGTAGGCTTCCCCCAAAGCCAGTTGGACATGTCTTACCCTGAAGACCTCAGTGCATCTCCTTTCTCTCGGGAGATCAGGAGCTTTCTTCTCCCCAAGAAGTTCAATGTCCTAAGATTTGTTCTATATGATGGAGCCTCTGACCTAGCAGCGCACCTGCTCCATTTCACCCAGATAATGTCGGTGTGGGGCGATGCAGGCCATCTGAATTGCAGAATCTCGAACTGGCAGTAGCTCCGGAGTTCGTTCCTGGAGAAGTTCCAGGCGCATAGGGTCATCCCTAAAACAAATGCTGATATAATGGCTCTCAGGATGAGGCAGAACGAGAATGTCACTCAGTTCGCCAAAAGATTCTGGACCATTTACAACCAAGTGGAGAATGTGGCTGAGGAAGTGGTGGTAACGTCTTTTCAGCAAGCCTTGTCGCCGGGAACTGACCTTCGGAAGGATTTGTCCTGGCCCGGAATCCTGTGGCCTCGATGAAAGCTCTTATGGCCTGGGTGAACCTTTTTGTAGAAAAGGGGAGGACGAGATCCGAGCTTGGGAGAATTTTGGATTCCGGCGTGAGGGCCAATCCTCCAACAAAGATCGGAAGTCATCCCAGAAGGAGGAAGCGAACTAAGACCGAATTCCCAACAGCTCGGCGAAAACTTCGTTTGCCAGCTCGGGAGGTGGACAGAAGTTCAAGCAAGCCCACCGGCCTAAAGATGGGCAACTTGCCGCCACCACCTTCAAGGCCATTAACACAATCTTCAAGGAGCCGATCTTTAGGCTCCTGAATAAGATCAAAATGCAGCCGTACTCCAGCTGGCCCCAGCCCATGAAAGGTGACCCTTCCACCCGCGACCAGGGCAGGTACTGTGCCTATCATAAGCAAAATGGACACAGGACCGAGAACTGCATGTCGCTGAAGTCACACTTAGAGAAGCTCGTCAAGGATGGGCACCTGAAGGATTATATCCAAGAAGGAGAAAATGTGAACAGCAGCCGAGCTCAGAGGCAGGAATATAAGGGCCAAGACAGCGATGAATCCGAAAGGATCATCAATGTCATCCACTTAGCTCCTCCCCTCAAGGGGAGTAACCAATCTCGTACCGAGGCTAGGAAGGCCTCACATGGTAAGCAAGTAATGACGGCCGAGCTCGAGCCGCCGTCGAAGAAAGCTAGAAAGGAGAAGCCAAGGATCTGGTTCTCGGAGAAAGATCTAGAGGGAGTCTAGCTCCCCCATAATGACCCGTTGATAGTCACACTGCGACTGAAGAACTGTCAAGTACAGAGGAACCTCGTCGACCCCGACAGCTCATCCGAGGTTCTCTACTTTGACTGTTTCAAGAGGATGGGCCTTGGAGAAGAAGATTTATAGGAAGCACGCACCCCCCTGATTGACTTCAGCGCTAAGCCTGTATACCCCAAGGGTAAGGTCTCTTTCAAGGTCAAAGTTGCAGGCGCCACAGTATTGGCCGATTTCCTGGTAGTCGATGCACTGTCCCCATACAATGCCATAATGGGGAGGACCTGGCTACATGACATGGAGGCAGTACCTTCCACTCACCACCAGAAACTGAAGTTTCCATTTGAGAATAACGATGGTAATATGGAGATAGTCACAATCAGAGGTGACCAAGAGATGGCTAGGCAGTGTATGATGGCCGTGGTACCAGGAGAGAAGGAGCCCAAGCAGATAAACATGGCCGAGCTAAAAGCGGAGCTGGACAAGGTCGGTCGAGAACCTAAGCAGAAAAGCATTGAAGAACTCACCGAGGTCAGGATCGACCCAAATGATCTCGGGAGATATTTCCTACTTGGGAACCAACTCCCCGAGCCCGAGAGAGCCGAGCTCCTGGATTTCCTGTTGCAATATAAGGGAGTCTTTGCATGGACCCCCTATGAGATGCCGGGCATAGCCCCCGAGATCATGTGCCACAAGCTGAACGTGGATCCCGAGCACAAGCCCGTTGTCCAGAAGGCACGAAGAACAGGGGTCCCACAGACAGAGGCCGTGATCGAAGAGGTTGAGAAGTTGTTGGACTGCCAAAGCCATTAGAGAAGTCTAATACTCGGACTGGCTAGCCAACACATTGGTGGTGAAGAAGAAGACCGGTAAGTGGAGAGTCTGTGTCAATTTTACTGACCTCAACAAAGCATGTCCCAAAGATAGCTTCCCTCTTCCAAAGATCGACCAGATGATCGATGCCACTGCCGGTCATGATAGGATGAGTTTCCTTGATGCATACCGAGCTTATCATTAGATCCAGATGCATGGCCCAGGTGAGGATAAAATTGCATTCATTACCCCTAGAGGCATCTACTGCTATAAAGTGATGCCCTTTGGGTTGAAGAATGCGGAGGCGACTTACCAAAGGTTAGTCACCAAGATGTTCCAAGCCCAGCTCGGGAAGACAGTAGAGGTCTATATTGAGGACATGGTCGTCAAGTCCAAACGGTCTCAGAACCACTTGACCAATCTGCGTCAGGTGTTTGACATCCTTCAGAAGTATCAGCTCAAGTTGAACGCATCCAAATGTGCCTTCGAAGTCGGCTCCGGCAAATTCCTCTGGAGCCTCATCACTAGGAAAGGAATTGAGGCTAATCCGGATCAGGTCTCAGTGATCCAGGGAATCCAAAGTCCGACCACTGCAAAGCAAGTCTAGAGATTGACCGGCATGGCCGCTGCACTGAACCGCTTCATCAGCAGATCCTCGGACAAATGCCGGCCTTTCTTCCAGCTCCTAAAAAAGAACTTGCAGTTCCAATGGACCCTGGAGTGCGACAAGGATTTGTAAGAGCTGAAGGCTTATCTGGCGTCACCTCCCCTGCTTTCGACTCCGACACGGGGAGAGGTGCTTTACTTGTATTTAGCATTCTCGGACCACGCAGTGAGCTCGGTCCTCGTCAGAGAAGACGACAAGCGGCAGAAGCCGATCTACTATACAAGCATGATCCTGCTAGATGCCGAAAGCAGATACCTGCCAATGGAGAAGTTAGCATTAGCACTCGTCAGTGCTTCTCACAAGCTCTCCCATTACTTCCAGACTTATACGATAGTGGTCGTGACTGAGCACCCACTGAAACCTCTTTTCAAAAAGGCTGATTTTTCTGGACGAGTATCCAAGTGGGCCGTCGAACTGGGCAAGCATGATATCAGATATCAACTCAGAATGGCGATCAAGGCCCAAGTGTTGGCGGATTTTATTGTTGAATTTATTTCTCCTAGTTCGGCACCGACCCCGCTCGACACAGAATGGGGGACCTAGAGAATGAGGACGGAGTCACGGAGACTGAAGAAGAACGATCTTGGAAACGATTCCTTGCTTCAGCCTGGAAGGTCTTTGTTGACGGATCCTCCACCTCTAAAAGAGCCGGCGCCGGTGTAATCCTTCAATCTCCAGAGGGACTTGTCGTCGAACAGGCTCTGACTCTTGACTTCGAGGTATCTAACAATGAAGTTGAGTATGAAGCACTGATTGCAGGACTGAATAGTGCTAAAATTCTGGGAGCACAGCAACTGGTGGTCTTCAGTGACTCACAGTTGGTGACGAGCCGGCTAACTGGAGACTACCAGGCTCGCGACAAAAAGATGGCAGCCAACCTTACCCTTGTAAAGAAGCTCCTCGCACAATTTCAAAAAGCAGAAGTCAAGCAGGTCGGCAGAGAATCCAACTCTCACGCAGATGCTCTCGCCAACCTCGCCTCCGCCATAGCAGGAAATAAGAGAATCGTCAAAGTAGGATCCCTAGGAAGGCCAAGCATAGAACTATCTCTACCCCGTCAAGTATTGTGCATTGATCTCGGTCCGAGCTGGATGGACCCTATCGTCACCTACCTCAGAGACGACCATCTTCCCGAGGACAAACTCAAAGCTCACAAGATCAGAATCAAGGCAGCACGGTTATGGTTGTCTCCAGAGGGAAAACTCTACAAGAAGTCCTTCACTGGCCCATACCTTCAGTGTGTGCATCCGAATAAGGTTGAAGATCTTCTTTATGAGATACACGAAGGAATTTGTGGAAGCCACATTAGAGGACGATCGTTAGCCTACCGAGCCATCAGCCAGGGTTACTCGTGGCCATATATGCAGAAGGATGCCCAATGGTATGCCATGAAGTGCGAGAAATGCCAGAAGTTCTCCCCATCCCTCCATCAGCCAGCGCAAGATCTGAGCCCTCTTTCTAGCCCATGGCTCTTCGCCCAGTGGGGGTTGGATATCATGGGACCACTTCACCGAGCTCCAGGGAATAAGAGCTAGCTGATCGTGGCCACCGATTACTTCACCAAGTGGGTAGAGACAGAAGTGTTATCTTCCATCTCCGAGAAGGACTCGAAGAACTTTGTGTGGAAGAATATTATCATGAGTTCGGCATTCCACGAGTTTTGGTCTCTGATAACGGGACCTAATTCGATTCCAACCTCTTCAAGAACTTCTGCCAAGGGCTCGGCATCAGGAATCACTACTCTACTCCAGCCTATCCTCAGAGAAACGGCCAAGCTGAAAGCTCCAACAAAGTGATGCTCGACGGACTCAAGAAGAGGCTCGACCGAGCTAAAGGAACATGGGTGGAAGAGCTACCAAATGTCCTCTAGGCCTATAGGATAACTCCAAGGCACTCCACCTCAGCAACGCCTTTCTCTTTGGCATACGGCATGGAAGCGGTGATTCCACTCGAGGTCGGCCTCCCGACCTTGAGATCGGAACTCTTCGATTAGGGCTAAAATGATCTGAATCTGGCTCGGAGCTAGACCTAGCTGAAGAACGCAGAGAAGCAGTAGCCATTCGTCTGGTAGCCTATTAGCAGCAGCTAGCTAGGGGTTACAATTAGAAGGTCAGGGAAAAGAGATTCTCAATTGGGGAGTTGGTCTCGAAGAAGACGCTCCCCGCAAATGGAGATCCAACCCAAGGCAAACTTGTACCGAACTGGCATTGACCATTCAAGGTGATTTCAACAGTTGGACAGTCAGCTTATAGACTCGAGGACATGGACGACAAAGAGTTGCCATGACCATGGAATGTGACACACCTCAAAAAATATTACTTCTGAATTGTAATCGCTTTCTGAAGATTAATGAAAGAAGTTCTTGTTTTCTGAATGAACTTGATTGTTTTCAAACTCATCGAGTTAAGGAACTTGGCGGTAGTGTAATTCCCCAGCTTGGCTGTGACACACTCTCCAGTTCAGCCACACACACATCTCGGAAAGAGTACCGGACCGCTGGCTTACAGGACTACACCTCTGGTGACGAGCCAGCTGGTTACGTCCCTATTTGACCAAGCTCGTGCTGAGACTAGCAAAAGAAACACTGGGGCAGTTTGGCCAATATGCACGTCTCGGTAAGGGTACCAGAGCGCTGACTTACAGGACTACACCTCTGGTGACGAGCCAGCTAGTTACGTCCATATTTTACTAAGCTCGTGCTAAGACTGGTAAAAGCAGCACTGGGGCATTTTGGCCAATATGCACGTCTCGGTAAGGGTACCAGAGCGCTGTCTTACAGGACTACACCTCTGGTGACGAGCCAGCTGGTTACGTCCCTATTTGACTAAGCTCGTGGTGAGACTAGCAAAAGCAGCACTGGGGCAGTTTGTCCAATATGCGCGTCTCGGTAAGGGTACCAGAGCGCTGGCTTACAGGACTACACCTCTGGTGACGAGCCAGCTGGTTACGTCCCTATTTTACTAAGCCCGTGCTGAGACTAGCAAAAGCAGCACTGGGGCATTTTGGCCAATATGCACATCTCGGTAAGGGTACCAGAGCGCTGGTTTACAGGACTACACCTTCGGTGACGAGCCAGCTGGTTACGTCCCTATTTGACTAAACCTGTGCTGAGACTAGCAAAAGCAACACTGGGGCAGTTTGGCCAATATGCGCATCTCAGTAAAGGTACCATAGCGCTGGCTTATAGGACTACACCTCTGGTGACGAGCCAGCTGGTTACGCCCCTCTACAAAATAAGGCCCGTGCTGAGACTAGCAAAAGCAGCACTGGGGCAGTCCGGTTGTACGCGCATCTCGGTAAGAAAGCCAGATTGCTGACCGGTGAGACTACGCCTTTGGTAACGAGCCAGTCGGTCATGTCTCAATCCTAATTCAGCAAGTGTGCTACGAAGCCTATCCTGGTACGGGTGAAATTCCTAAGCAGCCAGAGAAAAGGAAAAGTACAAAAAACATTCTCAAAGTAGCAAAAGAGAAGACGCAAGACAAAGAAATTTTTTATTGAATTATCAAGAAGGATTACAAGCAGAAGTTATCCCTATTACATCCTATTACAAGCAGAAAAGAATTTCCTACTGCATCAGAAAGGGATAGATGCGTCAGAGGAAAGAGCGGGGGAGAACGAAGGACATCTATTTTCCTTATTCGGCCCGAGGTAACCAAATATAGATGTCTCATCTCCTCTCAGCCGGCAAGAGTGGTCGATGATGTATTTTATGAAGACGCGGGTAGCTCGATGGGAGCATCCCCTCCGACCTCCTCCTGCCAAAACGGGCCAAAGCCCTATTTTACGAAGATGCGAGCAGTTTGGTGATGACGAAACCCCGACCGCCAGCGCCACCCTTTCTTCATTAGAGACCAAGAGCTCAAACCCAGCAGCGGCTTCTTCATCAAAGATACTCCCTCCCTTGCTGCAAACCTTTTTATTTCTTCTCAGACCAAGGCAGAGATGTAAGTTGAGGCAAGATCTGATCTTTCATCCATATTTATAGCAAGGAAGAAGAGTCCTTTCCTAAGTCTATAGATACACATGTCAGGTGTCCCGCCACACCGCATCAAAAGCTGCATACGCCGCCTTTGAGGCGACGTGTGTCTTTTCAAGACAGTCAAGCGACCGTCCAAATGATGACACGTGATGCTGTCGATTTATCGCCTACTTCAGTCGAAGAGCGTCATTATGACCTTGGGAAGTCAATTGCCCAAAAGATTCTCCATGATCTCTAAAGCTGCGAGTACCATGGTGATGCCTCGATAAAAATGTCAGGCCGAGATCACGTCTGGTGGGGAGCTAGCTCGGTGATAGTTATAGTGGCCGCTTCGGCTAAGACGCCAAGCCCACCACAAATAATCCCGAAATGCAGGATATAATCCAATCCGCTCCCACTCTGACTCGATTACTGGGATCAGCTGTGCCACGAGAAGATTCGTGTGCAGGAAGCCTGGTCTGAGAGATAAAGCCAAACACTTAGCAAAATTTCTAATTACAAACATGAGAAGTAGAAGGCAGAATGAGAGCAAATACCAAATTGTGAAGATCAAAGTTATAAAAAGGGAGGATTTCATTCTAAACAGTTGATCATTACATCTAAGGCAGAAGAAAAAAGAGAAAAAACACATCAAGAGTAAAAGCCTTCAAGAAGACGCAGGCTCAAGAACGGCACCAGGATCGGTCTGGACGGGCTCGGGGTCGGCAGCCTCAGAGATTCCTATCACCACAGGAGTAGCCTTGGGTGCAAAAGATTCGGTAGGGGTAAAAGACTCAGTAGGAGCGGAACTTGGCTCAAGCGAACGCGCCTTGATTGGATACGGGGGTGGATCTCTGAATGCGGGATGACCCTCGAAAACCCCCCACTTCTTTCATGGTCGCACGCCACGCTCCTGCCAGGCCTTGTCCCTCACTTTGATGACCTGGGCCTTGTAGTGAACTGCTGCGCTCTCCGCTCCCTCTTCATAAGCAACGTCACATTCTGATTCGAGCCTAGCCTCAGCTCTCTCCTTGAATTCCTCAAGCTCGGCTATCCGCTCATCTCTGGATCGGAGCTTCGCCTCGAGGTCGTTCTTCTTCACCTCCTGCACCTCCAAGGAGGCCTTCAGTTCAGCGAGCTTTTTTCTCAAGGCCTCGACCTCGGACGTGCGCTTGGCATCTTCAGCCTTGAGCTTCTCGAGCTTGGCCCTATAGCCGTCCTTCACTTCCTCTGCGTGCTTTAGCGCCTGAGTCATCTCGGTCAGCCTTCCCTGAAGAGTTTTCTTTTCAGCCTCCAACCTGGCAAGCACTGGGCCACTCTTATGAAGCCGGTCCAAAACGACCATGCTCCTCTGCATATTCTGTTGAGGGAGGCGACGCGTTAAGAGTCAAAATCGAGATCAAAACAAAATTCTTTTTGGCAATGAAACACAAGAGAGGAAGACTTAAATAGACTTACCGCAAGAGATGACTGCAAACACGTCAGTGCCAGCTTGGTGTCGTCATACTCCTCGAGCTGGGCGATGTCCAACGGGAGGGCGCAGGCCCGCCCAAACGCCCGAGTACAAAAGGATCGACTTTTCGAAGAATTCGATCCTAGGCCGTCATCGACTTCCCTGGCTCCAGCAGCAGATTTAGTTTCCAAGGCATAGGGAGGTCAGATCGTCTCGTTGAAAAAGATCTAGACTCCTCCTCAGCAGTAGCGGTTGGGGCGGCCTTCTTTCCTGCCCGAGCTACCGCCAACGCGGGGCATCGGAGGCCCGTTTTCGAGCAGGAGCACTTGACCTCGGCCTAGAGGCAACTGTCTGTAAATCGGAGACGTCCGACGGTGGCTCTGAGGCAATTGCGGGAACAGCAATGCCCGGATGGCTAGGGGTTGGAGGAACCTCTGGCAGCACGGGGGCAGGAACTTCTGCGATAACAAGGTCTGTCGGCGCCTCGGAAGATTGACCCCCAAGAGCCAGGGTTTCCAAGTCATCCAGCACCAGACACCTTTTTTTCGCCATCTCTCCCTCTGCCGAGCTCAGAGGGGATCGAGACAACTGGTGCGACTCTTTCCCTCTTGAGGAAACTTCTTCCAACTCTGGCTATGATATGGAAGCCCTTGCTCCGGACACCGCTTGGTCACTTGCCTCGTTCTCGGTCGGATGGTCTCCTTCTTCGACCACGGATGTGGGTACCGAACTCGAGTCGTCCTTCCTCTTGAAATAAGATCTGTACTTCGTGTCGTAGTAGAGAAGAGACTAGGCTGACTTATTAGCGTGGTCGTGATAGCTCTTTATAGCGTGAAGCCATGCCTCATTCCTGGTCCAACCAACTCTTTGAGCCTCTCTCCTCCTGTCGGCGATACCTGTGCAGCAAACAAAAAAAAAGGTGTCAGCTCGGCATTACAAGAAGAAAGGTAAAAGCAAAAGAAGGATGCAATATTTACTTGGAGGAGCACCGAGATGACGGGGGATCCGAGAAAGTCTATTCGACGCGGGCTCATCGATCGTCGCTGAACTCCCAATTGCCTGAAACAAGTAGGCGATCGTCCCTAGCATACTTACTAGAGTCCTCCAAGGCATTGATAAAACTACTCCGGCCCGACCTAATCCGGAGATAGTAAGCATTGTCGCGGGCTTTACAAAGGTCATAAACGTCCTCAATATCGTGGACGCCAAGGTTGAATTTCAAAATCCCATTGAGCACGGCCGTGTCCATGATGATTTTATAGCCATTCGGCATCAACTAGCAAGGGCAGAGATTCCATGCCCCGAGGCAATCCCTAAGCAGAGGATGAAGGGGAAAACGAACACCGCCTTCTACTATGGCTATCAAGGGGAATGACATCCAGCCATTGCAAATGCTACCGTCAATATAAGAATCAGGGTGGGGGGCTTTGAGCAATATGTAAGACCCCGACCCGAGAGACCTCGATTAGTGTTATTTAAGTTGTGTCTTAGGTGTAAGTGTGTTTAGTGGATTTTGATTTAGTTTTGGGTTAGAATAGCATTTTGAATAGCTTTGGGGAATTTTAAGAGCCTTCTTGACTGTGGCCCCCTTTGGGGGTTCTTGTTACGGATTTGCGTGAGCTTGGGGATTTAATCATAACTTTTTAAAATTATATTTTTAATCCCGTTTGACTTATCTTATTATTCTCTACAACTTTTGTGTTGACCTCGTTCTCATTCGAGGGCCCGAAACCAGACTTTTCTCAATTTGAGGGCAAAACAGTCTTTTTACCCAAAATATGGACATGATTTTCAATGTCACCAAAACTTGGAAAAAATATACTTTTTGGAAATTAGAAATTTCGTCGAACAACTTTGTCTTCTTCGTCGGAGTCATTTGAGCTCCCGAAATCGATGTTTTTAGCCCGAGAAGTATTTTAAGTTGTGGGACCCACTTCACTCTTTGTATATAAGGAAAACCCTTTCTTCTCCATTCCATTTTCTTGACCTAATCACTGTGCTAAGAGAAGGAGTCCAGCAGCCACCGTTCTTCCCCTTTTCTCTTGCTTTTTTCCTCACAAACCACCACAAAGCTTTGCTAAATCAAGATGACCTTACGATCTTCTTCCTCATCTCAAGGGCTTCACCTTGTCGCCATTTTTTAAGAGAACCGCCCATTCCAAGATCTCTTTTGAGCAACCTCTTGCCTTTTGAAGAACTTCCATGTAGATGATCTTTCTAAAAGTTATAGATTTGTGTTTGTATAGCCCTAGGGAAGCTCCATTTTCATTATTGGAAACTTTCATCTTGTTTTGATTGGTTTTGATATTTGAGGGTTTGTTTTGAGGGTTTTGTATAGGTTTTTGATTTTGGCTTAAGAGGTGATTAGAGCTTGATTTGCATTAGCTTGGACCTAAGGCAAGTGGATGAAATGATTTACTTGATGCTAAATCACATTTATGCATATTCTTGATTTTTCATTATTAAACCTTGTTTTATATCATATCTTTTATTGGCTTTGAAATGCACTCACTAATGTGTTTTCTTGCTTATTATTTTCTTGAAAATGTTACTTTGATTTGTGTCAAACTTAAATGATCTTTATGTGGATTTCTATGATTCTTCTTCTTATGGTTGAGATGAATGGGATGAGGGGTTTTGATCCCTTTTATGAATGATTTGATGGAAGAATGGAAGTTTGATTAATGGAATGGAGGAGTTTTTAGCTCAAATATTATAGGGAGTTGATGTATAGAAATGATGGATCTTTGGAGGAAGGAAAGACTGAAAATCTACTTCAGAAATGCTGTATTCGCAGCTGTCGGTCAGCTTGTCGGGTGACCGACATCCAACCGATAGCGAGCCGACAGCTCTCGGTTCCATTTCCAGAGAGCTGCAAACTTTTGAAACTTTCTGATGCAGAGGTGTCGGCTAACCGACAAGTGATCGACACCAGTTCGGTCCCAATTCTAGAAAGCTGCAATCAGCCAGAATTTCTGTGGGTCAGCTGTCGGCTGACCGACATCCCCATGTTGGTCGACCGACAGCCAACTGACAGACTCTCGGCTCCATTTCCAGAGAGTTGCATTTTTCCACAAATTTTGATACTGTAGTGTCGGCTAACCGACAGAACCCTGCCGGCTGACCAACATAGCTCTGTCGGCTGACCGACATCAACCGAGGAGCTAACTGACGGTCATCTTCTTCCTGGTTTCTTTTGGAGAAATATATGGGACTATACTGTAGAAGAACCCCCATCGCCCTAATCTTGTTAAATGTCTTGTAGACTTGTCAATGTGCGTAAGGTCTCGGGTTGTTTCTAATTCCTATGGAGTACCAAATAAATATTAAATTGACAAACGAGACCCTATCTACATTGATTCAAATCTTAGACCTTCAACACTTAGCTAGGAGAATGTTGAAAATCCATTCATGTTTATCTTGACCCGAATTCTAATTGCGCTTTGAAACCTCATACCTTATGATACAGACTTGTCCCGAAAGTATTGTTTTAGCATATTGCTAGTCCATTTATGCCCGTCCCAATACTAATGTGTTTTGTACCTATGGGTACCCCGCCCAGTTAAGTGTATTCAATTGTTGTGATTTTTCGTATATTACCTATGATCGGCACCACTAATCTTGGATAACCTTATCGGTTTGATCCACTATTTTGGAGATCCCCCTCTTATTATACCAGCTGCAGCATCGATCCCACCTCGCCCCGATATACCCGGTTCGCTACCGTGGTCCCGCAGAGTATATATGTATATTATTACTATTATAATCATTGACTCTCCTTACCTTGTGTGACTGAGGTCAATGTCCCTATATGCTCTCATCACTTTAGTGAGAGGATTTAGCTTCGTGTGGTTGCCATCTTGCTAGTTCCCAAATCATTGTTACCTTACATGTTTATTGCATATGTACCTCTTTTAAATGATGTATTCATCTTTCATGAAATCCATTATTTATCTAGGCTTCATGATATTTTCAAAGGTATCATTGTTTTAAATTGTTGTTATATCTTTTCACCCACCTGCTAGACCGTCGTGTCTGATCCATTTATTTTGGTACTCAGGTCCCAAACCCATTGCCATTGAGGAGGAGCATGAGGAGGCAGTTGATGAACCGCAATGAGTAATTGAGTGGCAAGCGGACGATGTCATTTAGACATCCGATCTAGCTTCGAGATGCATCATGTTTTAGGAGTTGTTGTCAACATCTTTTGGGTTTATTCTTTTGTTATGTATTGGTCATTGTTGACCATTATTTTGGGGCAACTAATTAACTGCTCTTTTGTATAAACATTTAACTTTACTTTTGGGAAATATGCTAATGATCATTGCTCATTCTAATATCTTGTCATACCAATTATAAATCGGTCTTGTCTAAGGAATGGAATAGTACTAATATGATTTACTACACGCTTCCGCAATTTCGAATGTGTATTTCATATGTTTATATGTAAATGAATGGGATGTGTAATCCTCAGCGCGGAAGCCTGTGGGAAATCACATGCACGGATAAATATTTTCTTAATTCCGTGTGCAGATTAGCCAAAGAGATGCACGTGGCGCGGCATCATCAGTCGGATCCCAGATTAGGCTCATAACCCGGCCTGGGGTCGTGACACAATACATCCCCGTGTATCTTGTGCACTACCTTGAGTTGAGCTATGGCCCCTTCATTTTCAATCGAGTAACTGTAAACGCCCATCTCTATGGTTTTACTATGATCTAAGGAAACAGGACCCTAACTACGGAAAGGGAGGAGACAAAGCAGAGAAGAAAGACTTACAAGAATGGAATGAGCAAGAAGCAGGGTTGAGCCTAGAATGGATCGATCCCAGTGATGCTTTTCTTCGGGACAGACTCTCTTCTGTGAAAGACTCTCTTCTTCTCTGGCAAAAATGCAAGTAGAAACAGAAAAGGAGCCCTAGCCATCCAATTTTATAGATGGGGGGAGGAACTCCCTTTCACGTCCCGAGTCACATCCCGAGGACGCACATGCGAAGCCTCGAGCGCCGTACATAACCCTTCGGCGCAGAGCACATGCCTTTGAAATATCTGAACCACCCATCCAGCATCGACACGTAGCATCGACGGTACACCTTCTGCCTCGAGCGCATCATAGCATTTATTGCCTTGGGCAAGCGGGACAGCAACAAATAAGGATGAAACGTCAGTAGTCAGAACCGAGGAGAGATTTGAAAAGCACTCCGGTCCAGAAAGAGAGCAGCTCGGCAGCACAATCGGTGTCCTCAAGGACGTTACCTTCTGCCACCGATCTCCGAGTAAGTTTTGAGAAACTCTTAAGAGCTCAAAAGCTAGGGGCAATTGTGTGGGGACATTCCTAAGGACACCAAGATTATGTTAGCCCCGGTAAAGGTGACCGGCTAATTATGTCTCACGCCCGGCTACACATACCCAGGCAATGATGTTAGGGCGCCAGCCGCAGCCGAGTCCCTGGACCTATGCATTGGACAGCTGTTAAGCATATATTCAAGTATCTTCGGAGAACGAAAGATTATATGCTAACCTTTCGAGCAGATGATCTAACGCCTTTGGCGCATACATACTCTGATTTCCAATCTGATAGTGATGCCAGAAAGTCTACTTCAGGGTACGTCTTTACTTTGTCAGGAAGGGCTATATCATGGAGAAGTGTCAAGCAATCCTGTACTGCTGATTCTACCATGGAAGCAGAGTATGTGGCAGCATCGGAAGCTGCGAAGGAAGCTGTATGGCTCAGGAAATTCCTATTGGAATTGGGAGTTGTTCATGCAGTGCAAAAATCGATTATCATGTACTGCTATAACACTGGTGCTATAGCACAGTGCAAAGAGCCCAGGAATCACAAGAAAGGCAAGCACATTCAGAGAAAGTACCACTTGATCCGGGAATTCATTCAGGATGGAGAAATAGTGGTGGAGCATATTGCTTCAGCAAATAACTTAGCTGACCCATTCACAAAGACTCTTACTGAGAAAGTCTTTACTTCTCATGTTGAGTCTATGGGTGTTAGGTTAGGAAGTAGTGATCTTTAATGCAAGTGGGAGTTTGTTGGAATTGGTGTATGCCCTAAAGCCCACTAGCTGCACTCTCATCTTTTGTTACTGGATATTTACTGGTTATTTAATGGAATGACTCTTTTTAGCTTAAACATGTATATATGTATGGTTGTGTAAGGCCCATTGTTTCTAGTAAATGAATTAGGTGTGTAGTGTCTACACACAGATAGGTATAATTCATGGACACTGGAAATAACATATTTGTTCATAACTGAGAGATGGAGCTGGGCACTTCATCTTGGTATAAGTTATAATGAGAGACTCTCCTGTATTCAGGGTGACTTACCTAAGTCATGGGAGAACTTTCTCGGATTTATCTCATTAGTGCATATGCAATGCATTGAACTGGACCATGGTAGGTGTGATCTCTAAAATAGTACTATCACTGAGAGAGATCAAGTCACCTCATGCTACTGAGTGACCAGTGCTCTTAATCTTGAGCATTTGTGGATGAACTGACGAAGTCAAGTTCTTGTGCTTTAATTCACTATGGGTGAGATTCTTTTCATGGGTCAACAGCTCTGTGTTTTGGATACTCGGACTTGATCAGTTGGGACGTGCAGATGCAATAAAGAATCTATGTCATCTAATGATGGAATGATCGTCCCCTTAGAATTATCCGATTAATCATCAAAATCTAAGATCTTAGTATATAGATGTTCCATATGGATATTGAACTTGTGGGTCGCTCCCTGGACCAAGAAAATGATATCCGGATGATGATTATGTTAAGGATATGAAGTTCTAAGGTTTAGATCTAATCGAGAAGGTTGATAGTACATGTAATAACCTGACTCGATTATGGATGTTACATAGAGGGGCATTCAGGTCATTACACTTAGTAGGTTGAAGACAACTGTCATTTTATGACGAGCTTATTATATTATATATTTGTCCCTGGAGTTCAACCATAACTCTTTAGTGGAATGAGTTAAGGTTAAAATGGTCTTTATGTTGCTATGGGTTTAGCATGGACATTTTGGTCATTTTGGGAGCCAATGGAAAATATGTCGTTTGGTCCCTTCTCTAGTCACTTTCCAAGATTGGCATGGTTTCCTAAAATGTTTAGATGACATTTGGATGAATTATTTTAGTGGAAAAATAATTTTGAGTTTAAATTCAAATAGGCCTTTGATGGCATACATGAATTTATTCTAGATAAATTAATTGTGGGCCATGGTGTGCATTATCATGTGGGACGTCCATAATGGGAATTCCATGGGTAAGGTTTTCAATTTTGAGTAGGTCTCTCTACTTGGAAGATTGGACTCCTCTTTGGATTAGTATTCCTATGAGAAAGTTTCCTTTTTGAATTAGAAACTTAATTGGTAAGTGTTGTACAACTAGGATTACTAATTGCTAAAGTTTATGGGAAGTTCCTTAGTTTCCTTTTCTAATTGGAGTGTTTCTAAAAGGAAATAAATCTTTAGATTATACTTTCCTTTTAGGATATCTAAGAGAATTAGAAGAGATAGTCTTTAAGGAAAGGATTCCAAAGTTTCTATAAAAGAAAGGTTGTTTCCCCCCTTGGACGTCCACAACAAAAGAGTGCAAGATCCCACACGTCCACCCCCTTTCTCTTCTTCATTGAGGAGAGCTCAAGGTCTGAGATTTTTCCATAGAAAAAGATTCTCAAATCCCATCTAGAAACCTAGATTAAGATCCCACCATCTTAGCCAATCAGATTTGGAAGTGAGATAGAGAAGAAGATCAAAGGCAATACTACTGCAGAAAATTCCAGCAATTTGTTTGGTAATTGCAAGTCTGAGTTCAGCCCTTCGGATCTATTATTTCAGAGATTTGAAGTCTACAAATCTTCAAGGTAATAGTCTTGTTGTTTCTCCTTAAATTATACACTTGTTGGTCATGAATTCATGGAGTTCTTTTGTGATCACTATGGCTGATTTATGCTGCCCAAATCAGATTTTTTAAAATCTGTCATGTTACAAATCAGCCATGAATGTCTTCCGCTAGTGATGTTCAGATCTGAATCGCCGTTTCTTTCAGTGGTATCAAAGCCACTCCGTGTGAAATCATGATCCCATGTTGTGTATAATTTATCCTAGATTGATTATGGGCATGGTGGCACCCTACTAAAGTTATGTTGTGATGCATGTTGTGTGCAAGTTTCATTAACATTGCTGGAATTTATTTTCCAGATTTGTTTAATGATGCACATAGTATGTTTGCATGCACTAACCTCTTTGTTTGCAACCATATATTGCATCCTTGATGGTTCGTATGATTGTTATGTGGATTTGGATGTTTTTTTCAATAGTTGGAAAGTGTACGATTGCGCGTTTAGCAATCATAGGAAGTTGTAATTCTTTCTTTACTTTTATTCCAACTAGTCTTGATGTAAGCTTTCTTAAAAAGCATAGGTATCTCCAATATAATTTGGGGTTTTGTTTATTATGGGTTTGCTTGTATAAATTTAATTTATTGGAACAAGCAAGAAGAAGAAAGTTTCAAGCAAGAAAGGTTGCATGTAACCGGATTCCTTAGTGGTGGAGGAGACAAGACTTCTTGGTGAAAGATGAGATCTATTCTTGATGTCCTAGTTCGATAAGGATTAGAAGTCCGAAGAACAGGGAGCCATCAAGGATTGCATACTTTTATGCTCTTATATATGGAATGCATGGATGAATGCTTTATATAATTGCTATAATTGTCACCTAGAAACATGGCCACCATTAGGTTCTAAAATTGGCATCTTTTTATATTAGATTGTTTTTAGTTTGGCAAACTGGTTTTAAACAGAACTTAGACCGGCACCTTCTATTTTGTCTAAGGTTTGAAATTGGATAGGGTTTAGTTTATCTTGGTACCCTTGGTTTCCAAAAGAGGCTAAACTAAAATCTAATTAGATGCTACCTATGGGTTTCCATAACCTAAGTTAGGTTTTTGATTCTTTAAAGGGATTTGCTCAAATGTTTTAAAGCAAAGGTTATTTATTTTTAAGATGACTTAAGTCATTGAGTCATAAATTTAATTAACCAAGTTTTCTAGATTTAAAAGAGCTTTTGAGTAAACAATGTAAAGGTCAAAAAGTATAAACCCTAGTGATAAATAATCAAGTGGGAGAGGGGTTTTGGAAAGACCCCACGGCCTTCCATTTTCGGTTCATGTTATCTTATTAAGGTGTTAGTAGGAGCGGCCATCCCTTCAGTGGAGTTCTTTACTAAAGATCGCTTTGATGGGTTAATGGGTGAACTAATGTGAATATTTGTAATGAGGTGTTAGTAGGAGCGGCCATCCCTTCGGTGGAGTTCTTTACTAAAGATCACTTCTATAGAATGTCAATGAAGTGTTGGTGGGAGCGGCTATCCCTTCGGTGGAGCTGTTTACTAAAGGTCACTTCTAGAATGGATAAAAGTCTCTTCCCTTCGGAGGACTTAATCATAGACATTCTGGGAAATTTCATAAGAGATGGTTATACACTTGACATAAGACGGTAATGACCTCTCCTTAGGAGTTAAGGGTTATTTGTCATATAAGGCCAAACCAATCAGTGATTGGACTACCACTGGATATGTGTATCCAGATAGTGATAATCCAAATAAGTATGCCTTAATTCAACGTGACTGTAGGCTCGGCCATCCCTTCGATGGAGGGTCTATGAGGAGGTTGAAACACTGATACATTATGATTGGGGTTGAATAATGTAAAAAGTTTCGTGCTTTGTTTTTCCTTTTATAACAAGCACCATATGCATATTACATATATACTGCATGTCTAATTATAAACCGTTTCATATCCAGAGAGAGATGGGTAAAGATTCTTTTAGTCCATTGATGTGCATTCTTCGTGAGAACAAGCTGACTGGCCCTAACTACGTAGATTGGAAAAGAAATCTTGACATAGTACATCACTGCTGAGGAGTACAAGTATGTCTTGTTGGAAACCTATCCTGATATTGATGCTAATTCTACTGATGACCAGTTAGAGGCCGAAAGGAAATGGAAGAAAGCGAATAGCATGGCTAAATGCTACATGCTCGCTTCCATGTCCAACGTGTTGCAAACACAGCACGAGCATATGGACACAGCCTATGAAATCATGATGTCCTTGTCTAAGATGTTTACAGACAAAAGCAGGCCAGCTGGGCAAGCTGCTATGAGGACTATCATGAATACTAGGATGGCTGAGGGAACACCTGTCAGAGAGCATATGCTCAAGCTGATGGATTGTTTCAATGTAGCTGAGATTCTAGGGGCTGAGATTGATGCAGAGAGTCAAACTGATATGATTCTCGAAACTCTGCCGGACTCTTTCAATCAGTTCAAGCTCAATTTTAATATGAGCAAGATGGACATGACTCTACCTGAGTTAATGAAAGAACTCCAGGCGGCAGAGGCCATCATGAAGCCCAAAGCCCAAGCTCATTTTTTCCATTCTTCCTCTAAACTAAACCCGAAAGGGAAGAAGTTCAAGAAGAAGCAGAATAAGGGAAAAGGGCAGAAAAAGGACAATACTGGTAATAAGAAGGACAAGGGTACAGATGGAAAGCCCGAAGGAAAATGCTTCAGGTGTGGCCTCAAAGGTCATTGGAAGAAAGATTGTCCCAAGTTTCTGGCCTCAGTTAAGAAAGGTACATCTTTTTCATACTACATTGAAACTTGTCTAGTGGTTGATTCTACTAACTCATGGATACTAGACTCAGGAGCCACTAATCATATCTGCAATTCATTGCAGGGGTTTCAGATAATGCAGAGGATTGAGAAAGGAGAGTTTGCCTTTAGAGTCGGAACTGGAGCTAAAGTTTGGGCAGTTGCAGTAGGAGTTGTTACCTTACATTTTCCATGTGATAGGATATTAGTTTTAAATAATGTTTTCTATGTTCCGGACATGAGGAAGAATTTAATTTCAATTTCCAGATTAATTGAATTTAATTATTCAGTTTCTTTCCATTCTGGTATTGATATCAGTAGAGATGGAAATATTATATGTTCCGGTAGAATACATGACAACTTATTTTATATATATCCTATTGCTCCCACACTGCATAATGTACAACAAGAAAACTCTACTTCCCTTAAGAGGAAGGTATCTTCAATCAATGACACATATCTTTGGCACTTACGTTTGGGTCACATTAACCTAAAACGGATTCAGAGGTTGGTAAAAGATGGGCTTTTGAGCTCATTAGACTTCGAACCTTTTTCTCAGTGCGAATCTTGTCTCAAGGGAAAGATGACTAAAAGGTCATTCTCTGGAAAGGGACTAAGGTCAAAGGAGTTGTTAGAATTGATCCACAGTGATGTGTGTAGTCCTATGAACAAACCGGCTCGAGGAGGGTATGAGTATTACATCACCTTCACCGATGATTACTCTAGGTATGGATATGTGTACTTAATGCGACGCAAGTCTAAGGCGTTTGATAAATTCAAACAATTCAAGGCTGAGGCGGAGTTACAACTAGGGAAACATATCAAAGCCCTTCAATCTGATCGAGGTGGCGAGTACCTCCTAGGTGAGTTCAAAGAGTACCTCACACAACATGGGATTGTGTCTCAGTTGTCTGCACCGGGTACACCCCAGCAAAATGGTGTAGCGGAGAGAAGAAACCGTGCCCTTCTTGATATGGTAAGGTCCATGATGAGTCATGCAACCCTACCTATATCTTTTTGGGGATATGCCCTAGAAGCAGCAGCATACATTTTAAATCTGGTACCTTCTAAATCAGTACCTAGGACACCCCAAGAAATGTGGACAAGTCGAAAACCTAGTTTAAGACATATCCACATTTGGGGTTGTCCAGCCTATGTACTGAATGATAAAGCTACCAAGCTAGAACCTAGATCGGAAATGTGCTACTTCATTGGGTATCCTAAAGGAACAAGAGGTGGCATCTTTTATCATCCAAAGGAGCAAAAAGTGCTTATCAACACTCATGCTAGGTACTTGGAGGATGATTGTATGATGCACCAAGAGCTTAGTTGTAAAGAATCCCTTGAGGAGATTCTTCCGGGATCTCCTATAACATCTGTACCAGATCCTAAGGCGGTAGATAAACAAGATATTCCTTTTAACACTCCGGAGCCTCGTCGTAGTGGGAGAATTTCTAGACAGCCAGAAAGATATCTAGGAGTGTCTTTTAAGACAGACTCTGAAGATCTGGTTGAGGATCCTACTAGTTATGATGAAGCAGTAACGGATATAGATGCTGACATGTGGTAGCAAGCGATGAAATCTAAAATGGATTCTTTGTATTCCAATCAAGTCTGGGAACTTGCAGATGCACCTGAAGGGATTAAACCCATAGGGTGCAAGTGGATCTACAAGAGGAAGAGAGGAGTGGATGGGAAGGTGGAAACCTTCAAAGCAAGACTGGTGGTGAAAGGATATACTCAGAAAGAGGGTATCGATTATGAGGAAACCTTTTCACCAGTGGCTATGCTTAAGTCCATAAGGATTCTCTTGGCCATCACATGTCATTATGACTACGAGATATGGCAGATGGATGTCAAGACATCTTTTCTTAATGGAAGTCTTGACAAATGCATCTATATGATGCAACTAGAGGGCTTCATTGCTAGTGGCCAAGATAACATGATTTGTAAACTTAAGAAGTCCATTTATGGACTTAAGCAAGCATCTAGAGCATGAAACATCAAGTTTAATCAGGCAGTCAAATCTTTTGGTTTTGATCAAAACATTGATGAACCATGTGTGTATAAGAAAGGAAGTGGAAAAGCAGTTGCATTTTTGGTTCTGTATGTAGATGACATATTAGTCATAGGAAATGATGTAGGTTTATTGTCATCAACAAAGGTTTGGTTATCCTCTCAATTTCAGATGAAGGATTTGGGTGAGGCCAGCTATATATTAGGGATCAAGCTTTTGCGTGATCGCAAGAATAAGATGTTAGCCTTATCCGAATCTTCATATATTGAGAAGATATTGGTCAAGTTTAACATGCATGACTCCAAGAAGGGCCTCCTACCTTTTAGACATGGAGTACCACTGTCTCGAGATCAATGTCCAAAGACATCTGAAGAGATAGAGAACATGAGGAGAGTTCCATATGCATCCGCTGTTGGAAGTCTCATGTATGCAATGTTATGTATTAGACCAGATATTTGCTTTGCCGTTGGCATGGTTAGCAGATATCAATCAAACCCTGGACCTATGCATTGGACAGCTGTTAAGCATATATTTAAGTATCTTCAGAGAACGAAAGATTATATACTAACCTTTTGAGCAGATGATCTAACTCCTTTGCGGATACAGACTCTGATTTTCAATCTGATAGTGATGCCAGAAAGTTTACTTCAGGGTACGTCTTTACTCTGTCAGGAGGGGCTATATCATGGAGAAGTATCAAGCAATCCTGTACTGCTGATTCTACCATGGAAGCAGAGTATGTGGCGGCATCGGAAGATGCGAAGGAAGCAGTATGGCTCAGGAAATTCCTATTGCAATTGGGAGTTGTTCCTGCAGTGCAAAAACCGATTGTCATGTACTGCGATAACACTGGTGCTGTAGCACAGTGCAAAGAGCCCAGGAATCAAAAGAAAGGCAAGCACATTCAGAGAAAGTACCACTTGATCTGGGAATTCATTCAGGATGGAGAAATAGTGGTGGAGCATATTGCTTCAGCAAATAACTTAGCTGACCCATTCACAAAGACTCTTACTGAGAAAGTCTTTACTTCTCATGTTGAGTCTATGGGTGTTAGGTTAGGAAGTAGTGATCTTTAGTGCAAGTGGGAGTTTGTTGGAATTGGTGTATGCCCTAAAGCCCACTAGCTGCACTCTCATCTTTTGTTACTGGATATTTACTGGTTATTTAATGGAATGACTCTTTTCTGCTTAAACATGTATATATGTATGGTTGTGTAAGGCCCATTGTTTCTAGTAAATGAATTAGGTGTGTAGTGTCTATACACAGATAGGTCTAATTCATGGACACTGGAAACAACATATTTGTTCATAACTGAGAGATGGAGCTGGGCACTTCATCTTGGTATAAGTTATAATGAGAGACTCTCCTGTATTCAGGGTGACTTACCTAAGTCATGGGAGGACTTTCTCAGATTTATCTCATTAATGCATATGCAATGCATTGAACTGGATCATGGTAGGTGTGATCTCTAAAATAGTACTATCACTGAGAGAGATCAAGTCACCTCATGCTACTGAGTGACCAGTGCTCTTAATCTTGAGCATTTGTGGATGAACTGACAAAGTCAAGTTCTTGTGCTTTAATTCACTATGGGTGAGATTCTTTTTATGGGTCAACAGCTCTGTGTTTTGGGCACTCGGACTTGATTAGTTGGGACGTGCAGATGCAATAAAGAATCTATGCCATCTAATGATGGAATGATCGTCCCCTTAGAATTATCCGATTAATCATCAAAATCTAAGATCTTAGTAAATGGATGTTCCATATGGATATTGAACTTGTGGGTCGCTCCCTGGACCAAGAGAATGATATCCGGATGATGATTATGTTAAGGATATGAAGTTCTAAGGTTTAGAATATGTAATCGAGAAGGTTGATAGTACATGTAATAACCTGACTCGATTATGGATGTTACATAGAGGGGCATTCAGGTCATTACACTTAGTAGGTTGAAGACAACTGTCATTTTATGACGAGCTTATTATATTATATATTTGTCCCTGGAGTTCAAACATAACTCTTTAGTGGAATGAGTTAAGGTTAAAATGGTCTTTATGTTGCTATGGGTTTAGCATGGACATTTTGGTCATTTTGGGAGCCAATGGCAAATATGTCTTTTGGTCCCTTCTCTAGTCACTTTCCAAGATTGGCATGGTTTCCTAAAATGTTTAGATGACATTTGGATGAATTATTTTAGTGGAAAAATAATTTTAAGTTTAAATTCAAATAGGCCTTTGATGGCATATATGAATTTAATTCTAGATAAATTAATTGTGGGCCATGGTGTGCATTATCATGTGGGACGTCCATAATGGGAATTCCATGGGTAAGGTTTCAAATTTTGAATAGGTCTCTCTACTTGGAAGATTGGACTCCTCTTTGGATTAGTATTCCTATGAGAAAGTTTCCTTTTTGAATTAGAAACTTAATTGGTAAGTGTTGTACAACTAGGATTACTAATTGCTAAAGTTTATGGGAAGTTCCTTAGTTTCCTTTTCTAATTGGAGTGTTTCTAAAAGGAAATAAATCTTTACATTATACTTTCCTTTTAGGATATCTAAGAGAATTAGAAGAGATAGTCTTTAAGGAAAGGATTCCAAAGTTTCTATAAAAGAAAGGTTGTTTCCCCCCTTGGACGTCCACAACAAAAGAGTGCAAGATCCCACACGTCCACCCCCTTTCTCTTCTTCATTGAGGAGAGCTCAAGGTCTGAGATTTTTCCATAGAAAAAGATTCTCAAATCCCATCTAGAAACCTAGATTAAGATCCCACCATCTTAGCCAATCAGATTTGGAAGTGAGATAGAGAAGAAGATCAAAGGCAATACTACTGCAGAAAATTCCAGCAATTTGTTTGGTAATTGCAAGTCTGAGTTCAGCCCTTTGGATCTATTATTTTAGAGATTTGAAGTCTACAAATCTTCAAGGTAATAGTCTTGTTGTTTCTCCTTAAATTATGCACTTGTTGGTTATGAATTCATGGAGTTCTTTTTCGATCACTATGGCTGATTTATGCTGCCCAAATCAGATTTTTTTAAATCTGTCATGTTACAAATCAGCCATGAATGTCTTCCGCTAGTGATGTTCAGATCTGAATCGCTGTTTCTTTCAGGTCTCGTGCCAACATGCTAGCCGAGACGAGCGCTAACTACCAAAGCACCACCGGGGAACAAGCCAAGTCATGGAATGCATGATGAGATATGGGCACGCGTGGATGATACTGAGAAGACATCTCAGCCGCCCGGAATCCCTGACAGATCTGCGTTCAGCGGCTACGTCCTCATCAGGGCGAGGCTCCAGGCGAGACCCGATAGGACTATCGCCGAAAGGCCCAGGCAAGGTGAGGCTCGAATAGACCCTCATTTAATGCATTGTGGGCCGATTGGACCGCCATTTAATGAAAGGTGGATCCAGTCGGATTGTCAATTAATGAATGGCGGGCGGACGGGACCTTCATTTAAGGGAATGTGGGCTGACGTGACTATGTCACCCAAGTACAAGACAAGTCAGTGGACCCCACCGTCCTCTATCATGAGACTCCCTCTATAAATAGAGAAGCTCTCTCGCACTCCAGGTATGATCGAACATATTACTCTTGAGCCCTCACTCTGCCTCTCTTCTTCCTCCACTCTACTGTTGAGTTCCTTGAACTAACTTAGGCATCGAAGGGCCTTGCGCTGCTTACAGCCAGGGTCCTTGATGATTGTCTTCTTCTTGTTCCCTCCCTTTCAGGTTCTGGACGGGCATATTAATCTCATCTAGGAATCTCCGGGAGATCCCAAACCTCCACTAATCAAGTCCGTGATTTTTAAGCACTCACAATAACCAAATGCATAAGGAAATGAGAACATGGAACATGCTTTGATGAATGTAACTAAAGATCTTTTTAAAGCATCTCCATTCATACAATTCTTCAAATCATTTTAATGAACAAAATCCAACAATGAACATAGGGAAAATGATTTTGAAGATAACACATAATCAATTATCAATTTATATTCTAAACAATATAACTACAAGGGCTCATACAAATTGACTTGAACAAGTATGACTTGATATCAATTGGAAAATATACTCAAATGAAAATTATAACTATTAGACTCTAACCAATTGAATCTAAAGTATATCAAAGAATTTGATTTTCATAAAAAGAATCTAACTAAGTAAGCATATAATGAAATCAATTTTAATCCTCATATCTTATCAATGAGGCTCAACTTGCATTTTTTTAAAATGATATAACTTATTTGAAACACATACAAGTTAATTTTTCAAAACAATAATTTTCCATATGAAAATATAACTTAGAGATCCATGGAAAAATCAAATTGTTTCAAATCATTTGTTTTTCAAAACAAATCTTACTAAGACATCCAAACAAATAACTTTGCAACATCAATCGATTATGAAAGATCTAGCTATGAAAGTTTTTAAAATCATAATCAATTGATCATATATAGAAATGCAATACAAGTGATATAACTACATAAGTGCAAAAAGCAAATCTATCATGAGGAAATTATAATCAAATGATTTTGAAAACCATGATATGTAACTAGAGAAGTACATGAAGACAAAATCAATTGATCATAAGGAATCAATGCATTTTTTTTAAAAAAAAAAACTATGAAAGAATAAAATGCACATGTATCATGACCAATAAAAAGATTTAACTATAAAGGATAGGTTAGTCAATGAGGTTCAAGGCCTTAAGGTTTGTCTAAGAGTCTAACTTTAGGAAACCACCTAAGGCCTTGAGACGGTTGATCTTTGAGGTTTAGTTTAGAAATCCCACCAACTCTAGGAGATTTGACTTGATAAATTTTTAATTTAGACCTATCACCATGATATTTAGATTTGACTAAATTTAGCTTAGATTGGTGATTAGTCTCTTGAGGTTGGTGAGTTTGTTTCTTAGGGGATTGATTCATTTTTCTTTACTTCTTATTTTCTCCCTTTACTTGACTTTTGAATTTTAAATTTAACTTAGCAACTTTCTTCGAAAGTTCTTTCATGTGTTGATTTAAGGGAGATAGGTTGAGAAGCTTTTTGTTGATAGATTCTTTTATATTTGGTTTAACTTGTTTAACCTTTTTAGAATCTATCTTAGGAGACTCCTTTTTAATTGGTTTAACTTGTTTAATCTTCTTGGAGTCATCCTTGATTTTTAGTGTCTTACCCTTCATAGAGTTTGATTCTACTTTCTTGGGTTCATAGATGGGTTTAGACACATGGCTTCTTTTTAGTTTGCACTCAAACCTAAAATGCCTTTTAATGCCACAATAATTACATTTAGTCATGGGCAAGGAAGAATGAGTACTAGGGAATAAGGACTCACCTTTCACAAATGTGTTGGTGAACATACGGTCATGTGAAATATACCTATCAAATCCAAGACCCGTCCTATCTCTTTGAGATTTACCCAATTTAAATAATTTTTCAAATTTCTCTTCACCTTAGGTAAATTTGCACTCATACTTTTGTTTGTAGCTTTCAAGTTGAGTGACTTGCTTTTTAAGGGTTGAATTTTCACTTTTAACTTTTGTTAGTTCATTCTCAATTCCCTTAAAATTATTTAATTCTTCATGGGCAAGTTTTAATTCAAATTTAATTTCATTAATAACATTAGATCGAAGTTCTATTATTTTTATCTTATTTTGAGCATTAGATAAATTTTCCTTAGTGACGGTCAACTTGGATTCTAAATTGCTAATATCTTCATCTTACCTTTTTAATTGGTCTCTTAGATTTAAATTTTCCGTATTAAGTTCATCACTTCCTATCTTTAACTCATTTAGTTCATCTTTAATATTAGATGGGTTATGCAAAGAGATCATAAACTTAGAGTCTAAATAATGCATTACTTCTTCTTTCTCTCTAAGTTCATCTTTTAAAGAAACTAATTCTTTGTTTAGCTTTTACATTCTTCTTTTAGTTTTTTATTATTCTTAACAAGCTTTAAGTACAATGTATACAAATCATCATAAGCTTGATGAATATCATCTTCATTTTCAATATTTTCTTTTTCTCTTGATTCAAATTGAGATTCATTAAAGTTTGAATCTCCAATTGTTGGAAGAAGGAGGGGTCTAGAAGAATCTACATAATCTAGCATAGTGGAATCCATTCTAATGATTTTCATGAAAGCACAACACTAGGGTTCTAACTCTAGGTTTTAGCTAATAAGGATCAACTCCGGGTGTTTAAGCCCTAAATGGAGTAACCTTGCTCTGATACCAATTGAAAGTCCAGGAGCCTTACCTTAGAGGGGGGCTGAATAAGGTGAGGTACAACTGAGTAACCAATTATGACCAATTTTAATTAAATTAGCCACTAGAGGTGATTAACAAAGAAAATGAGGAAGCTAAAAAAAAGCAATCACCATAAAGTATGCACCATCTCACAATGATTTATAGTGGTTCGGCCTCAATGCCTACATCCACTACCGGCTTGTGATGCTACACCCCACCGGATTTCCACTATCTATGCTTTTCAAAAGGCTAAGCAATAACCTCTACAATGATATTTTTTGAGGCTTAACAACAACCTATCAATATGCTTTTCTAGGCTAAGCAATAACCTTTACACAATGCTTTTCTTAAGCTAAAAATAACCTTTACAATCAAAAGATTTTCTCTTAAAGTAGTGTTTACACAAACACTTGAAGAGATCCAATTTAAGCTCAATTACAATGCCTCTAATATAGGCAGATATGAAATTGAAAAATAAACTCACACAAATACTATATGAATGCAAAGATGTATGCTCATGATGTGTGTGTGTGTGTGTGAAAACTTCAATCAAGTTTAAAAAGAAAGCTCAATCAATATATGCATAAAGCACTTAAAAGTTTAAGGCACATAAAAAGATTTGATTGAAGTGAAATGCAAATCACATATATAATTACTAACTTGTCGATGATATGAAAATCAAAAGCTCACAAGTTATATGAAACTATTTAAGACTAAACATGTCATGCATGTGCAATGTTGTTTTCAAAACAAACTAATTTAACTATAGTTCAAATGAGATTGAAAACAACAAAGAGGATTCAACCAAGCAAAAGAAACATGCTCTAAAAGAAATCAAAGATTTTGGCAAAGCATGATTAAAGAAACTTTAAAACAAACTTGGTTTGAAATCAAGGTGAAGAATCCAATCCAACTTATATCAAATATTAAATGAAGTAATGGATTCAACACATCATAGTTATCATGCTAAAAATCATTTACCAATAATTTAAACAAAGCATATAACATATGATTAATAAAAGTAAAGCTTACTTAGAAATATAACTTCATTGATCCAAGCTTTAGCTTTACTAATGACCCCTTTGTCTCTCTTAGTTCATTCCCCCTTTGCTTGTTTCCAAACTCCTCAAGAGTGGCTAAAATGTGCAACACTTTTCCAAAGAAAAAACCACTTTTTATAGAGAAAAAGTTCCCAACGGCTAGTGCTCGGTCAGCCGAACTCAATGGATAGAATTCCAACGGTTATATTTCTTGAAAGTTTGCTGATCGAAAAGCACTTGTCGGTTCACCGAACTGAAGTTCGGTCGACCGACACCTGACCGAAGCTCCCTGAAATCATAGATTTCACATTCTAGATTCGGGACTGACAGTTAACCGAAGTGGGTTCGGTCCAAGTTCGGTCGACCGACATCTTGAGTTCGGTTGACCGACAGCTGTAACAAAATATTGTAGCATAAAGAAAGTTTTTCCTTAAAATATATATATATATTCCAAAGTATTTTGGTAGAGGGAGATCTGGGCCACGGAGTCAAGTCTGGAAACATGATTTAAATCAATCTAAGAGTTTTAAAAGCATGAATCCTAAAATGCCTAAGATGATTTGAAAGTTTTAAAGCCATAGGCATGCAAGATTCAAAAATCTTCTTTTCAAACTTAATGCATCCAAGTTTAAAATCCAAAACTTGCATGTAACATAAGTTCTAAAGGTTTTTACAACAATGCATGTGAAAAACAAGATTTTAAGATTTTCTAAATCAATGCATGTGTGAAAATTCGAATGATGCTAAAAATGATAATGCATCCATCAAATTGCAAAACACAAAATCCCTAACAGTGTTAACTAGATTGGCCTCGGCACTGTTGATTTCAACCTTCACATTTGGGATACGACAAATCAGTCCGATGACAGGATGCTCATCGGACTGAATCTCATTTGACTGAATCTCGTCATGATTGTTTATTCCAACATCAATATCATCAATAACAATATCTTGTCCTACCGCCTGATGTGGACTGCATTCATTACGCACGGAAGGGAGATGCATGTCACTGTCTTCATGGAGATCAACGGTAGGTAGCTCTTGAGCGAGCGTTGGCTCTATGGCTTGCTTTTCCGTACAAGGTCTTGACGAGATCCTCACTTTTTCTGCACGGTTGTAACTCGAACATTCCTTTCATACCTACAATGTATCAACAAAACAATAAGCAAGTAGGAAGACATACTTACTATTTGGTAATCTATTGATTTAGCGATACAACCTATGCGCATACATCCATTGTTCTCCTCCTATACATTGTCGGTTCTTCGAACCGTTGAAGACATATAAATATATCCCATTCACATGATTCCCCAATGCTTTGAACATTGTCTTCACATCATTGTCGTTGTCAATGCTTACCATTGAAAATGCCTGTCCATTGTGATGAAGGTATTGTATGCTTAATCTCTGGATGGATGAGTTCCAATTAGATGCTTCAGTTGCTTCGTTAACCAGTGACTCATATGTTATGTCTGTCGGTAAATATCTCATCTTTTGATTTCCTCCATTGTACACCGGACGGATTATATCGAATTGGAAGTCACCATCATAGTTGTCACGCCCCGAAACCGGGGACCTGCAGCGAACCGATCTCGGGGTGCGAAATTTTGGAATAATTGAAACTTTTTGTTATAGTTCCCAAGATCCGCGTGAATGAGGATAATCACATCCCAACACAATCAGAGTATATTTTTCGCGGAAGCTAAACATGGTGTTACGACCCGGAATCCGTGGCCATCGGGTTCCGTGTCGTACGCAACCAATATCACAAGTCCATCAATAAACAGACTGGCGTGAATCATACATAAGAGCACACTGAGCTGGTAGTAACAAACTATTATTTCCCACATATTCAAGTTACAATTAACAGATGTCTTAATTACAAACCCAAAGAAAAAGGCTGATAAAGCCATACAAAGATATATCCAACTAAACAGAAATACTACCCTCAAAGGTTTGATTCGAACTCCGGTGCCAAACTTGACATCTAAATGACATCAACGGGCAGCCTCTCACGTCAGACCGGCGGTCCCACCGCCTCCTCTGATCAAACACCTACAAACAGAAAGAGAAGGAACTGGCACCAAACAAAGGGGTCAGACACGACGGTCTGGCAAGTAAATAAACAAATAATATGAACAAAAGAACATATATAAAACCGGATGAAATCATCGTAAAACCGGATAAACAGTCTAAACAATAATGACAATAAAACATGCTAAAACAATCGAAAGTCCGAACATAAATATCAAGACGAATAAACGAGCAGTCTCTAAAGCATAAATGTCTCGAAAAGATAACCACCTAAGCAAGGCATTTAATAATTAGAAATACATTTAAAAACTGAACAGTAGAAACAATACGATAAAGGTCGATGTCGTAAGCATTAAACAAATCAAAGCATAGAAAGCATAACCGACAAGAATCATAAACTAAAGTAATATGCAGATAAAACCTAGGCGACCACAAATAGCTAAATCCTCCTATTACCGAAGTAATAAGAGCAGACAGAGCGTAGCCACTGAACGTGGTACTAAACAGAGGATCAGAACCGTAGCCATACAAATGGGACCGGCAGATCAAAAGTATCAGAACCGTAGCCATACAAATGGGACCGGCAGATAATTACCGTTGCCATGGTCGGTACAGACAGAATCCAAGCTGCAGCTGGCGGACAGAGTAAAGATCCAAGCCGGGTGATCAGCCCGACAAGGTGACCTAAGCCTAGTGGTGCCTTTAGTTTCAAACTCAAACAGATACAAATCTAACATAATACTAATCCCTTTGGCTCAGGGGCTCGCACCACATAGCTCTGGCCCCGTCTTGCCTCAGGGTTTTGTTTTCGAAGTCATAGCCTCTTTGGCTCATGGGCTCGCACCACATAGCTCTGGCCCAGTCTTGCCTCGAGGGTTTTATTTTCAAATACGAGTCTTATCAAAACAATAATCTCATCGAAGAAATCCCGAATGTGACGAACATACTCCAAATCTCTTTTCAAATCGAATCGGAGAAAACATACGAATATCTATGGTAAACCGTTCAAATACGCATTGAGGTGATTTGTATAAAATCATACGAGCAACCCTTTCGAACATGGGAAGACACATGATTTTATAACAAATCATCGATGCTATTTAAATTAGTTCACCAAAGAAATCAAATACAAATACAAATACAAATACAAATACAAATAGATTTTTCTGACTTGAAATGGAATGGACAGTGGAGAATGACTTAATGACTTACCAAGGAACCATCTCAATGCACATTTAACCTTTAAACATTGATAAATAAAGAATGTGTTTGATGCCAATGAAAATCCATAATGTTTAAATGATAAAGTGCGCATTGAGACACGAAAGGTTCCCGGATAATTTCACATACAATCATTCTTACATCATTCCCATTTCACAATTTTCCAAGTATCGAAGAAATGACAAAACTCTTAAAAACAGGCCCATAACTGGCCTTGAACCAAATCCAAATAACCTACTCATTTAGCCCAAAATAGCCCCTTTAAACAAGGCCTAAACCATTATCAAAACAGTCCAAACACTAAGCTTGATTGGCCCACAAAACACATTTCAAAAACAGCCCAAAACAAATCTTGGGATGGCCCACAAACAAACTATAAACACAACCCCAAAACTAACCTGAACCAGGCCCACAAAACAAGTTTAAAAACAGTCCACAACTAGTCCTTAAATGGTCCAAGGAACAAGTTTTAAAACCAACCCAAACTAACCATAAAACAGGCCCACCAACAAATTCTAAAACAGCCCACTATCAGGCCCTAAACTGACCCAACATCAGGTCTTGAAATGGCCCAAAAACAGGTTGGGAATTGGCCTAAAAACAAGCTGGAACAGGGGCCTTAAACAGGCTGAAAACAGGCCTCAAAACAGGCCTTAAACAGCCCAGGAATTGGGCCAAAAACTGCCCATTCCAGAAGCCTGGCTCGCTATAGCGAGCCAAGCTCGCTATAGCGAGCTGGGCTTCTGTCCAGCCCGTGCAGGGAGGGTTTTCTCCCCTTTTTTTCCATCTTTTTCCATCCTTTTTTATCCTTTTTCATTCCCAATCTTTCATACAAATTTCCAACATCAATTGAGCCCTTTCTTGACCTCTTCATCTCATCAAATCACCAACCACAATCAAACCAATTAATCCAAACACCCTACTTTGAAATCAAAGTCTTCTTCCTTGGCTTTGAACCCAAACACTTAACATAAAAACTAACTTTCAAAATGATCAAAGTGAAAACAAACTTTCAATACATTGTAAAACAATGACATAAGAGGAAATCAAGCAAAACATTACTCCATTTGTCCAAAACAAATCTATGAAGCATAAAAAGATTTAAAGCCTAGCATGAAACAACATGATATGAACAAAATACATGCAACCATCATATTAATTGGAAATCCACTTGCCTTAAGTCAAGAGAAGATGCAAAATACTCCATGAAAGTCCTCTATGGCCTCAAGCTCCAAAATTACAAAATCCCCAAAATAGCTCAAGAGAAACCCTAAAAATCCAATCCATTGTAAACCTCCATGAAAACCCATTGCATAAATGACAAAACCCTTCAAAATGGTTTGAAAAACAAGAATCTCATGAAAGGAAACCATTGCTAACCTTTTTGAAGCTCAAACAAAGAAGAAAGGCTTGGATGAGGGGTCTCTCCTAGCTCAAAATCCTTGAAAATGGTTCCCTTGGAAAGCTTGAGTGGAGAAGAAGAAGATGGGAAGATCAAATCTCCCTTTAGCATCAAAGAAGAAGAGGTACATGAGGAGAGAGAAAGGGGGCTGGGAGAAACCCTAATCCCTCTCTTGTTGCAGGAAATGAGAGAATGGGGAAGAGAAGAGACCCAATGGGGGTTTTATAGAACAAATGGGCTGGGTCCCATGGGCCCCAAACTTCACAAGGCTGAAACTACCCTTTGCGGGCCCCAAACGAAAACGACGAAGAAGACAAAAATGATCGGCGAAATATCTACTTTCCGAAAAGTATATTTTCCCCAATTTTCTGAAATTTTCGAAATTCATGGACAGATTTCATGTGAAAGGTCAGTTTTGCCATTTTTCCTCGAAAAACGTGATTTCTGAGTATCAAACCAAAATGATCAAAACATGAAAGTTGTTAAACTTCATAAAATAAGTCGAAATACACCAAATCCAGAATTTTTTAGAAATCCGAAGTAATTTCCCATAAAAATACAATTCATATTGACCGGGTCAAACTAAGTCAACGGTCTCAAAATCTCCAAGGTTATGGAAAAATCCGGTCAAACTCAAAAACGCGGTCAAACTAAATCAAATCTCACTTAAAAAAGCTAAACCACGATTAAAACAATGCTAAACAAAAGGATTGGGGTCGTGATCTTACAATAGTGGAATATGATTAACACCTCGCTAGCTGACATGCTATCATCAAATCACAAGAACGTAATTTGGAGAAATATGAAAGATACATACAAAACTTGAAAGACAGAGCAAGCGTATATTTCTAAACCATTAGCCACTATTAAAATGCCCATGCTGGGATATGTTTGATCATATAAAATAAGGTTTATAGTCATATTAAAGTAATGTAATGTGGTAATCAAAATACTATACTAGATGCCATGCAATTATAGAATGAGTGTAATAGAGAAAAGTAGTGCCTACAAAAAACAAACCCTTTTAAAACCCTAAAACCCAAAATGAAAATGATATTAACCAAACCCAAAACAAAAATGATATTTACTACAACCAAAGCTACATACAGATATGCGTTTACATTGGACAACTGGTATGGTTTCAAAGGGCATTTTTAGGGTTCAGACCACAGTTCTAGGCCTTCTAACAAGTCAATATTGAAAAGGAATCAAGCCGGTGACATTTTAGGGTAGATGATGTAATATAAGAAGGTGTTTATTGTGTGTACCAAACTTTTAATAGAATCCAACCACCACTTTGACTAATTTTTGAGGTGTTTTTTTAGAAGGAAAATCGCTAGAGCACATATTGCAGTCGATGAAAAAGGTCTGACAAAGAGATACAAACACGGGGCGATGTATAAAGGGTTTACACATAATGGTCAATATCGACAATTATATGGTTGATATCGACAATATCGCTAAACAACAAAAAAAAATACAGAAACCCATCCAAGGGACCCCTCCCATCTCTAAACTCCTGCCGAGTCCTCTCCTTACTTATGGCGTGCTATGGGGATTTTTCAAGTAGTTTTCCTTATTTTTAAGGGAAAATCTTCGTACGGTCACCAACAGTACTGGAAATCTTTCCCTTGTAACCAAAGACAAAGTTTTTACCAAGACGTTCCCCGTACAGTCCGTACAGCGCACATACCATTTTTTCTTTTTTCTTTGCGATATCACAACAAATATTACGATATCGCAACTTAAGTTGCGATACCGCAATTTTTTTAGTTGCGATATCGCAACTTAAATTGCGATATCACAACTAAAAAACCCCATTTCATCTCCCTGGTCGACTATTCCTCTCTTTCACTACGGGAAAAATCCCTTTTTTCATCTCCATGGTCGACTATTCCATGGTGGAAAGTGATTCTTCGAATGCTATTAGGTGGGTGTCTAAGGTGGAGAGGGGTCCTTGGAGATTTCAATATTATCTCAATGAGATTAAGGCTTTATCTTCTTCGATTAAAGTTTCTTTTTCTCATATTTATGGTCAGCAAATGGTATGGCAGACTCTCTAGCCAAACAAGGAGTGCATAGAGTTGTTCAGCTTGTGGCCCCTATTGCTTAGTTTTGTTGTTTTTTGGTGTTGGTATAAGGCTTTTGTACCAACTCTTTTTTTTTTGTTTCTTCTTTTGTTGGAGATTTTCTTGTACTGTTGCCTTATCCTTAATTTAATTTACCATTACCGATAAAAATAAAAAAAAAACTATTCCCCATTTTCATTGCGGTAACTCTCTCCCTCAGCCAAATTTGACCGTCCTCCTCCCTCACCAACCTAGTTGCAAATACGCAAGGTCGCCAACGTTGACGAAGCATCATCGGATTACCACTGGTTCTTATAGGTTTTGGCCACCATCGCTTCACAAGCAGGTTCTTAAAATGCAATGCATGCAACTTAATTATTCCTACTGAAATATTTATGTCAGTACTGATTTTGAATCGATAACCCTCTTCTGTTTGCAAAGGTTTCTGTAAACTATAATTTAAACATATATTGCTCTTTAGTTTGTATAGTTTAATTTGTGCAATAGTTTATCAGTTCGACTACAATATTTTTAGACATAAACAACCATTGTGCCATGGCCCTTAATTGATTTAAATATTATAGACTAAACATGGATTCTATTAACACAGTCTTCTCTTGTTTAAAGGAATTCATGGACTCGTCAAATCCCCATTTCCATGCATGTTTCAATTATTTTCCATTAATTGGGTGCTTGGTTGATCCTACCCAAACTGTAAAACAAAATGTAAAACTGAAAGAAAGCAAACTGGAATCTGTTAGGGTTAACACCCTTCTTTCCTATTTGTTCTCATCGATGAAATTTTCATAGATCATAAAAGAACGCCCAATGGAAAATTAAAATTTTAAAATAGTATGTTAGATTGATTAAACAATGTATTTTGGGCTGTCTTGGTTGCCAAACAATTCATAACATTCACACATGGGTTAGAATCCCATGAGTTTGATCATAGGCATTCATATACTCTAGCAACCATTATAATTGGGCCTTTATCAACAAATGATGTTGTCCATTGAATGAATGGACAGGACAACGAGTCCATGTAGATGTACACTATTATTAATAATATTTTGTAATTCCCTTTTCACTTTGTGATTTTGTATGTGTATATATATTGATTGTTTGATTTATTCCTTATTCAGTGTCAAATTGCTATTAGGTTAATATGTTATTGCTTATTCACTTTGTTAGAAATTTTTCAGAGAATAGTGATGGGAATAGAAAGATGAAACAACATCATTGGTAGGATATGATAGACAAAAATAAGGATTCAAACAAAATAAGTTTCTGTGATATCCAGCGATCCCATTCACATAATTATAAATTTTAATTAATTCATTGAATATATTTGTTTCTATAGATCAAATCAGGAAGAAGACCCAAAAAAGTGCATGAAGGCATAAGGGCAAAAAATATACCAAAATCCAAGCTTCTTTGAAACTATATATGTTTTAAAACCATGGCTCCGATACAAAGCTTCCCAATAAAAATGTGATGGAAATAAATACACCATGCCTGAGTTTGGGACTTCCATATGCATCATTTAATTATCATTTCACCATTTACCACATGCTCAATCATAATTACAAGGATCGTAAACAGATTATGATCAGCATCAGGAATTAGTAGGAATGGGTGTTTTATGGTATATATATATATATATACTTTTGCTAAATGTAGAGAATTAGAACGAATGAGACGTAAAATAAATTTGCGAGAATATCTAGGTGTAGAATTGATTTAGATGATGTATTTATTTATTTTTCTTTAACGGATAATGTACTGTTATTTGGTTGTTAATGTTATAGAAATGTGTAGCTTCATAGTATCCTAAATGTCAATGCTTAGGATTTTAACTCTTTTAATTTTCCATGTATGCATATAGTAGTTTTTTATTTTATATTTAACAACCTTCCACCATAAGTAATTCCAAACATTCATCTTATTTACTAAAGAAATACTTATTTCGATATTTATTTTCACACCTTAAATCCTCATGGATTATATGGATGTTTGTGAGTAACTTCATTTCAAAAGTAAATCTTATTATTCGAAATCTATGTTCTTCTTGGTAGGATGGAGAATATTGAGATATGTATAATATGCCATTTTAATGGTATATTAGATGTAAGCAATCTACTTCCGGTCTACGATGGTGGTGAGCAGAAGGTAATATGGGTTGATGTCAATATTACTTTCAATCAACTACTCAGAAAGATAAACGAAGAAATCGGTTGGGAGCTTCATAATGAGCTTATAAATATGCAATATCAGTATCATGGCCGAAGCTTCACGTTCATAACCATAAGAGGTGATGATGATCTCCATCGGATGTTCAGATCATTCCAAAATGGAAGTCAAGCTATATTTATGTATTTGCATACAAACAATGAAGCAGGTGCAAGTCGACAACCATCACACCTAAGGTCTGCAGACGCTCGGCCTAGCAGCCAGCGAAAGAATAGACCGTCATTCAATTTGAACAGGTGCCACCACATACCTTCATAACAAATGTAGTAATTGCTGATTTATTTAATATCTTCTTTTAATCATGTTACAAAGTTGTTTTATGACATGGTGATTCATGTAGGGGGAATTCAATGACATATACAAATACCACAAACTTTTCCAACGGTGAAAAGGATACAGGTGGCCCTTCAACAAGGGAGGATGTTTACATACTCAGTTCGCGACACATCTGATTTGATAATACTATTAAATTCATATATGATTGACTGTTTGCCATGCAGGTGTGACGTGTCATTTTCTCCTGTTCGAAGCCAGTTTGACCTGAACACGCCTGCTGTACCTTATGATAACCCATTTGTGGAGGCCATGCTTGAAGATCTAATAGCTCCCACTAATCTTGCAGAAGATGAAAATGGAAAATTCTCTAATATAAAGGAAGAATTTGTCATGGATTGGATGGAAACAAATGCAGTACCCAAAACTCCTGGATTCGATGGAGGGTGCAATGTAGTGGAGGAGCGCGCTGAAAATGATGGAGATGAATTTGATATTGATGTTGACCCTAGAGAATATGAATTGCAAACTGCCATAAGACCTAGAAGAACATCACATGCACAAGAAGGATTGGGTTATGCATCAAAGGTTGTGGGAGTAGAAGATGTTATTGACACTTTAGTTCCTGATGATGACCATATTGGCGTGGATCACGAAGAGGCATCTTTTCGTGAAATGTGGAATGGAAGACGGTTTCAGACTCGTGAATCATTTAGGACTGCATTCAGAAAATTTACAATGTACAGCAATTTTGAGCTTCATTGGGTGAAGAGGTCTTCGACAGAATTAAGTGCAAGGGATGATGAAGTCATGTACAGATTTTCAATCGTACTACATAGGGAAGGAGGGGAGATAGATAGAGAGGGGCATATCTCAAACAACACCCGAATTTGTGAAAAACCCTAGTTGATGGAGACAATGGCAATGGTGGCCAAAATTCCTAGACGATGGAGACAATGGAGACGGTGATGCTTCGTCGACGTTGGCGACCTTGCGTATTTGCAAATAGGTTGGCAAGGGAGGAGGACGGTCAAATTTGGCTGAGGGAGAGAGTTACCGCAGTGAAAATGGGGAATAGTCGACCATGGAGATGAAAAGTGGGTTTTTCCCGCAGTGAAAGAGATGCATAGTCGACCAGGGAGATGAAAGGGGGTTTTTTAGTTGTGATATCGCAATTTAAATTGCGATATCGCAACTAAAAAAATTGCGGTATCGCAACTTAAGTTGCGATATCGCAAAGAAAAAAGGAAAAATGGTCTGTGCGCTGGTACGGACTGTACGGGGAACGTCTTGGTAAAAACTTCATCTTTGGTTACAAGGGAGAGATTTCCAGTACTGTTGGTGACCGTACGAAAATTTTCCCTATTTTTAATAGATGAATAATTCACATGTCGTAATCTAGCATGCCTTGAATCAGAGTTGAATACCTTAGGGTATCCATTTTCGTAACTTTGAGGAAGTATTCCATTTTCATCCGCCACATTTTGAAATGTTAGCCCTCCAAGTTAAATACATTAGGGTAGTATTCCCGAGCAGCCATTTAAACTTTGACAATAGTTATTTTTTTATAAGTTTAATCCAGCATTGAGTATAACTAAAATCCATGTCAAATTAAGGCAACAATCAATTATTAGGGAATTACTGAGTGTGATATGGTTGGATTTACCATTGGAGTTTCGTATGGTGGCAAAAAAACAAAAAACAAAAAACAAAAAAACAAAAAAAAAAAAAAAACCTCATGTAATTCATGATAGTTATTCCTCTTAACCCTATAAATATATATTGGTCTAAATCTTATTTTCGTTGCAATTTATGGGCCTAAACTTGACTAAATCGGGTATTTAGTTCAAGAGCAAGCTATGTATATTCTGAATCCAAGGCTAGTTAACAGTTAGGTGTCAAACACCAAGCATTTGTCTAAGTCCATTCATTATAGGTGCACAACTAGCCCGGTATGATTACAATGCCAAACAAAAAACTACAGCAGCTAACATTAACTAGTAGGGGTGTTCATGCCCGGGCTGTGGTCTATGCAGGCCTAAACCGGCTTCTAAAATATATGTCCAGTCCAAATCGGGCCTTGAGTGATTGACCCAGTCCTGGCCTATCTGAAAATGAGTAAGCCCGAGAGCCCAGCCTGAGTTTACTTTATAAAAATAAAATAGGGATTTTTTTGCATAATTCCAAGCGGTAGCTCAAGTGATGGAATGACATTTGAGATGGAATGACTTTGAGTCCTCTCTCCAACACTCAAGTAAATAAATTAGGTTTACTAGATGGGCCAGGACTGGGTTTAGTGGTAGAGAGCCCGAGCATAAGACATTACTAGAATGTTGGAGAGGGCACTCGAAAACATTTCATCTCTCATATGTACATCTGTGTCACCACCAGTTGAGCTACCACTTGGAGTTCTATTTTTATAAAGTAAACTCGGGATGAGCCCAAGCCTACTCATTTCCAGACGGGTCAGGCATGAGCCAGCCACTCAAGGCCGGTTCGAGCTTGAACATATATTTTAAAAGTCAGGCCGGGCCCGAATAGACCTTAGCCCGGCCCAAGCTGGGCCATGAACACCCCAAACATTAACTACAGTTATTAGCTATGTTCCTAGCTACTGTTCCAAGCAAACGAGAGATCAATAAGATCATGCGGTGGTTGTTTTGCTATGTATAAAATTTGGCTCGGATAGTAGTGTCGCGACCCCGGACCGGGTCCCCGACCTAATCCGGGATCTCTTGCGAGCTAATGGTGATGATGCCATGCCAAGTGCAATGGTTTAATTGGCTAATACGTACAGATTTAATAAGAACATTTTATCCATCTACGTGATTTCCCACAGGGTTCCGCCGTGACGATTACACATACAAGTCATTTACATTCATTCGGGATGCGGAAGCGTGTAGCAAATCAATTATAATAATTCATTCCATGATAGAAGTATACACATCATGATGTCAGAGTGAGCAATGATCATTAGCAATTCCCAAAAAGAGTAAAAAGTTAAGACTCTATACAAAATGTTAATTAGTTTATCATTCCCCAAAAATAATGGCCAATAAAGGCTAGTACAATCCAAAAGAATATCCCAAAATGTTGTTAGTTCCCAATCCCAAAATGTGTCGAGACCTCAAGGCTTGACCGAATGCCTACATGACATCGTCAGCCTGCCATTCACCTACGCGATGCGGCTCGCCGACCGTCTCCTCAGGCTCCTCCTTAAAGGCAATGGGGTCTAGACCTGAGTACCAAACAATGGGTTAGACACGACGGTCTAGCAGGTGGGTGAAAAGATATAAACAATATAGTAAAATAATAATATTTAGGAAAAACATTGAAACATGCTTAAACAATAATTTTCAATAGAAGAGAATGCATTATTCATTAGAAAACACATGAGCAATCTAAAACACGTAAAGGTACCAAAGAAACAGGAACTAGCAAAATGGCAACTACACGAAGCTAAATCCTCTCTTACTAAAGTGATGAGAGCACATTGGGGCACTGACCTCAATAATAATACATATAACTATACGGGACCACGGTAGCGAACCGGGTATTGGGACGAGACGGGATCCATGCTGCAACTGGAGGGAAGGGAGGGGGATCTCCAAGTCGATGGACCAGACCGACAAAGTCATCCAAGCTTAGTGGTGCCGAATCATAGGTCATGTGCAAGAAATCGAGACAAGTACATATATAGATATGAAGTAAAACGCATACACAAGCGGGACGGGGTGCCCATAGGCACAAGCAACACACGTTTGTATTGGGTCATGCATAAACGGGGCTGGCGAAATGCTAAAAATACAAGTCCAGTATTTCCGGGGCATGACTAGTCATATAACATGTAGTTTGGAGGACATATGTGAAATTCGAGAGTAAATAAATCATAAATGGATTTCTATAAGTTACAGGACCAAGCGTTGAGGGTCAAAGATTTAAGTCAGTGTGAATAGGGTCCCGTATGTCGATTTTGATATAGACTTGGTACTCCATGAGAATTAAAGACATTACAGGTTCCTATGTATATTGACAAGCCCAAAAACCCTCAACGAATCTCCGTGATGGGGTTTCTTTCCCAACCAGGCTCCATACAACACCTCTTAGGTCTCTCCATTGCATTTGGGCTCTAAACAATACCTCCCCAATCTTTAGAATAATGTTTCAAGCCCTCTTGCATTGACCTAGGCCTGACAGACTGTTGGCTCTAGCGAACTGGAAGTGCGCTTGAGCCAAGAGCTCTCTGTGAGGGGTTCGCTCGAGCGAACTGCTCTCTATTTGGGATATGCTCTAGCAAACTGTCCAGAACTGCAATGCACTGTAGTTCGGCGATTTTTTTTCTTCTCCTCCTTTCATACTTTTTTGAGCCTCCATTCCTCCACATAATTGAGGGCTCAAAATCTCCTCTACACCACATTCAATCCACCATCAAAACCTCTCTCCAAATACATCATATCCCCTCCATTTCATCCACATTCAACACAAAAAGGAACCCATCATCCATGGAATCCAATGTAAGCATGAAACCAGATTTAACAAATCAACAATGGATACATTTTAAGAGATTAAACAAGGAAGAGAGACTCATGAATATGCCATTTCGAAATCCAATATAAATCATAGGAAGAGCATAGATTAAAAACAAGAGAAAATCACCAAGAACAAATAGTAAATATTAGGATTTTCTCATAAAGCTAGATAATATTCAAACCATCCATTCAACCACTTGCCTTGGGTCCAAGCTAAGCAAATCAGGTTCCTAATCACCCTCCAAAGCCACAAAAAAACAAGCTACATAAAAACTCCCAAATCAACCCATTTAGAAACCCTAAATGGTCAAAACCAAGCAAGAGGAAGAGCGAGCTTGCAAGAATACAGCTAAAGCCTCTCCAGGGCTAGGAGAATACATCACTAGGAGATTGCAGGGATTATTCACTTGTAGGATATTTAAATGGACGAGGCTTGCTTAAAAGAAGTCCTAGAAATCTTGGTTTCTCTTCCAATGGTGTCAAAATGAAGCTCTCATGGTGAGGAAGAAGGTGATGGAGTCCATTTCTTCATTGGAGCAATGTTGGAGTGGATTGGAGATGGAGAAAGCAAGAAGGAGAAGAAGGAAACCAAGAAGAAACCCTAGAGTGGCACAACACTCTTCCATAACAAATTCGAGCCAAGAAAAGAGTAAAGTGAAGAATGGTTCCTCTTTTATAGCAAATGGAGGTGGGTCCCACAACTTAAAAAGATTGTTGGGCTAAAAACATGGTTTTTCGGGCCTTGGATGAGTCGACGAAGAAGGAAAAGTTGTTCGATAAAATTTCTAGTTTTCAAAAATTATATGTTTCGCGGGTTTTGGTGACATCAAAATTTGTGTCGAGATTTGGTGTACAAAGACTGTTTTGCCCTCTAAGTTGGAAAAGTAGATTTTCGAGGCCTCAAATGGGGGACGGGGTCAACATGTAAGTTGTAGTAATTAACGAGTTGAGTCAAACGGAGGTAAAACACGAATTATCAGAGTCTCGAATAATCCCCCAAGTTCATGCAAAGTCACTAAAGGAACCCCAAAAGGGTCCCACTAATTCAAGAAGGCTCTCAAAATTCCCCTAAGCTATATAAAAGTTATTTTAATCCCAAACTTAACCAAAATCCATTAATCTCACTTAGAGCTAAGACACCACTTAATTAATGCTAATCGTGGTCACTCGGGTCGAGGTCTTACATCCTCCACCCCTTAGGACATTTGGTCCTCCAAATGAAAATACGACTCACCTCAGGTAGTAGATGTGGATGCTTCTTCTGAACTTGATCCCGAAATTCCCACTTTGCTTCTTCCGGTCCATGGTTCTCCCATAGTACTTTGACCCAGTGAATTGTCCGTCTCCTCAGCTCTTGTTCCTTAGTATTAATGATCTGAACGGGCTTCTCCACTTAAGTAGCATCTTCTCGGATTTCCAACGGTTCATGACAGAGTACATGCAATTGATTGGGGACGTACTTCTTCAACATCGACACATGGAAGACATTGTGTACGCCGAATAAGCCACTTCGCCAACTTTACTCACAATATCATACGATCCAATGGATTTCCGAGATAATTTGCCCTTCTGCCCAAATCTCAAAGTTCCCCGAATCGGTGACACCTTCAAGAATACCTTATCTCCTTCCTTGAACTGTAAATCCCTTTCGTGCGAGTCTGCATAACTTTTTTGTCTACTCCGAGCTACCTTCAGACGTTCTTGAATCAGCTTGACTTTGTCACTTGTCTCACTTACTATAGCTGGTCCATGGAAGCTGTGAACGCCTACTTCTTCCCAACACACAGGTGTCCCGCACCTCCTACCATACAATGCCTCAAAAGGTGTCATTCCAATGCTCGAGTGATAACATTTGTTGTAAACAAACTAACACAACGGTAAAGCCTCATCCCATTGAGTCTTGAAATCTAATAAGCAAGCACGGAGCATGTCCTCGAGAGTCTGAATTGTCCTCTCTGACTGGCCATCTGTTTGTGGGTGATAAGCCGTGCTGAACTGTAGCTTCGTACTCATAGACTCATGTAGTGTCTTCCAAAACCTCGAGACGAATCTGCTGTCTCTATCGGAAGTAATGAAAACCGGTTGTCCATGACAACTGACAATCTCACTGACAAATAACTCTGCCAAAGGTAACATATGCATTTTTTTTCCCTGTCTTCATCGGAAGGAAATGAGCTGACTTGGTGAGACGGTCCACAATGACCCAAATGGCATTATTGCCTCTGCTAGTCTTCGTTAGTCCCGAAATAAAATCCATGGTAATCTGCTCCCATTTCCATTCCGAGATCTCCAACGGTTGCAACAACCCTGGAGGCTTTTGATGTTCTACTTTTATCAACTGACAGGTCGTACATCGAAAAACAAATGCTGTAATTTCTCTCTTCATGTTGTTCCACCAGAAGCTGTCCTTCAAGTTCTGATACATTTTTGTACTGCTCGGATGCATAGAATACTTCATCATGTGAGCCTCTGTCATGATGTCATTCCTTAAATTTTTGATATTAGGCACGCATAAACGATCACGATAGTACAAAACTCCATTCACAATACGAAAATCCGGACGCTCTGCTATATGTTTTGAAACTCTAGCCAAATCTGGGTCTTGCAACTGATTCTCCTTGATCTTCTCAATGAAGGAAGGCTCTGACACTGACATATTAGCTAACATTACACCCTTCCTTAGTGGTTGTAAATCTACTCCCAACTCTTCCAACTGTTGAAAAACACAAATACCCCGAAGACTTGCCAAGCCCACTGACTTCCTGCTCAAAGCATCAGCGACTACATTCACTTTTCCTGGGTGATACTTGATTGGAAAATCATAGTCCTTGATATATTCCATCCATCTTCTCTACCTCATGTTCAGCTTATTCTGAGAAAACAAATACTGTAATCTGCGATGATCGGAGTAGACCTCAAACTTCTCCACATAGAGGTAATGTCTCCACATTTTCAATATAAAAACAACCACTGCCAACTCAAGATCATGGATTGCATAGTTCTTCTCATGATCTTTCAACTGCCGGGATCCTTACGCAACCACTTTTCCAGCCTGCATTAACACACAATCAAGTCCAACATTCGAAGCATCGGTAAAAATAGTTTAACTGCCGCTTCCAGATGGCAAAGGACCGGTGTTGTAGTCAATCTCTTTTTCAACTCTTGGAAGCTAGCCTCACACTGATTTGTCCATACAAATGGTGCATTCTTCATTGTCAACTTCGTCAATGATGACACAATCGACAAAATTCCCTGAACAAACCTTCGGTAATAACCTGCCAATCCAAGAAAATTTCTGGTCTCTGATGCACTCTTTGGTCTTTCCCAATCCATAACTGCTTCAATCTTGGCTGGATCCACTGATAACCCTTCTTTGGAGATGATGTGCTAAAAAAATGCTACTTGTTCTAGCCAGAATTCACACTTACTGAGCTTTGAATACAGCTAGTTATCTCTTAGAAGTTGCAGTGCTATCCTCAAGTGCTTTTCATGTTCTTCCTTAGACTTGGAGTACACCAAAATATCAACAATGAACACCACTTTAAACTGATCTAGATACTATGCAAATATCTTGTTCATTAATGCCATGAATACTGCTGGTGCATTAGTTAACCCAAATGGCATCACCAAGAACTCATAGTGTCCATATCTTGTCTGGAAAGCTATCTTCAGTACATCTGACTCTCTAACACTCAGCTGATGATAACCGGATCTCAAGTCAATCTTTGAAAAGTATGCAGCACCTTGCAACTGATCAAACAGTTCATCTATCCTTGGCAAAGGATATTTGTTCTTAGTGGTCACTTGATTCAATCTTCGGTAATCAATGCACATCCTCATTGAACCATCCTTCTTCTTAACAAACAAGACAGGAGCTCCCCATGGCGAAATGCTAGGTCTAACAAAACCTTTGTTTTCAATTCTCCCACTTCCGCCGGAGCCATTCTGTAAGGTGCAATAGATATCTGAGCGGTCCCTGGTAGTAGCTCAATAGTGAAGTCTATTTCTCTGGCGGGTGGAAATCCTGGAATCTCTTCTGGAAAAACATCCGGGAATTCCCAAACAATAGGAATCTCCTCCACCCCTTGGGACCATTTATCCTCCATGATAAATGCCAAATAAGCCTCACATCCACTTTTCAGAAGTCTATCAGCCATCAACGCTGAAATAAACCCTACATGAGGATTCCTTCTCTCTCCCTGAAATAATACTCCTGCTTGTGTCTCCTCTAATTTAAATGTGAGGGTCTTATGGAAACAATCTATTGTGGCATGGTACCCTGCCAACTTATCCATGCCTAATATGACATCAAAGTCATGCATATCCAATAAAATGAGATTTGCTGGTAAGACCACATCTCTTATCATGACTGGACAACTAGGGTAAAAAGTTTTAAACACAACTTCCTTACCTACTGGTGTAGCCACAGTCAAAATAAAATCCAATTCTCAAGCGTGCACATCAATCATCTTAGAAAATTTAGGAGACATAAATGAATGTGTAGAGCCAGGATCAAATAAAATCCTAACTGCAATGCCACAAACAAGAAGTGCATCAGCCCTATTGACTGCATAGACTTGTCCTTGCTGCTGTGGCATGTTTTGAGCTTGCTGCTGCCTGCCTGCCTGTGCATTTTATGTTCTGTTGCGGAGGATACTGATTCTAATTCTGCCCTTGCTGACGGGCCTATTGTTGCTGATGCTGGGGGTCTATACCGCTGCTGTAGTGCTTGTTGTTGGTGATCTTGCTTGATTATGAGCAACCGGTGTATTCTGAGTTGGTGCGGGACGCGGTGCTCCTTGTTGCTGCTGATTCTGTCTGTTAGGTCTTGGGCAATCTCTCATCTGGTGTTTCATCAAACCACACCTGAAACATGCCCCCATGACTGTACGACATTGGGCACTCTCATGATTCTTCCCATAGTGGATACCAACCACTTGATTCTGTACATTCTGCTCTTGCCTTGGTCTCTTATGCTGCTGCTGGTGATTCTGCTGATGGCCTTGACTCTTTCCCTGAACTCTGAGGATCTTAATGTTGAAATTCTCAAACTTGTATGCTCTCTTGACAGCCTCTTCAAAGGTTGCAGGTGGCACAACCCCGGTAGCATCTCTCTCCATGATTGAGTTTAGTCCCTCAAGGAACTTAGCTATCTTCTTATCAACTGGGTCTACCAATTCCGGAGCATATCTGGACAACCTCTCAAACTGGGTGAGGTATTCAAGCACGGTCATGTTTCCTTGTACGAGTTGCTGGAACTCGATTGCCTTCTGTCTCTTAACATAAGTAGGCACATACTTGTCCCCAAACTGTTTCTTAAAGTTGCCCCATGCCTCTGGATCTGCCACTGTTCTGTACTCTGCCTTGACTGTCCTCCACCAAATATCTGCTAGGCCTGTGAACATGGATGCTGCAAGTGATACTTGTTGTTTGCCTATGCATCTGAACACTTCATAGATGTTCTCCGTGTATCTAGCCAATCATTTGCAGCTAAGGGACCCTCTTGTCTCGTGAACTCTTTTGGACCCCTCTTCCTGAAACGCTCAAACAAGGCATTGGGATTATTCTCCCTATTGTTGATGATAATTTGAGTGCCTGGTGTGGTGAAGCTAGAACGGTTCAGGCATTCTCTCTAACACATCCAACAATTGACTTTGCATCAGTGCCATGTCCCTTGATGATCCTCATCCTTCTTGGCCATTTGCTCCTGCAGTCTAGCCTAAGTCACATGTGCCTGTGCCTGTGCCTGTAGCCTGGCTTGATTCTCATTTGCCCGACGCTACTGATCAAGCATAGCTTGCATCATTTGCTGAAACTGATTCTGCATGGTTGGATCGGGAGTATTCTCTTCAAGTGGCCCTGTGTGTTCACTGTTGCTAGCTGTGGGATTGTCATTCACTGGTCGTTTACGAGGTGGCATAATGCTGCAGAACAAGGTGTTAGCACATAAAAATTCAAGTATAGGCTTACACATTGCTCACACGATTCTAACTAATGGGAGTCTAACAAATCCTCGCCACGTCCTTAGGATTTCTAATTTCTTTTAATTGCCTGAAACACGTCTCGCTCTGATACCAGTCTGTCACGACCCTAGACTGGGTCCCCGACCTAATCCGGGATCTTTTGCGAATTAATGGTGATGACGATGATGACGCCATGCTAAGTGAAATGGTTTAATTGGCTAATGCGTACACAACTTTAATAATAACATTTATCCATGCATGTGATTTCTCACCGGGTTCCGCGGTGAGGGTTACACATACAAGTCATTCACATTCATTCAGGATGCGGAAGTGTGTAGCAGATCAATTATAACAATTCATTCCATGATACAAGTACACACATCATGATGTCAGAGTGAGCAATGATCATTAGTATTTCCCAAAAAGGCATAAGTTAAGAGTCTATACAAAGTGTTAATTAGTTTATCATTCCCCAAAAATAATGGCCAACAAAGGCCAGTACAATCCAAAAGAATATCGCAAAATGTTGTTAGTTCCCAATCGCAAAATGTTGTTAGTTCCCAATCCCAAAATGTATCGAGACCTCAAAGGCAACGGGGTTTGGACCTGAGTACCAAGGAATGGGTCAGACACGACGGTCTGGCAAGTGGGTGAAAAGATATAAACAATATAGTAAAACAATAATACCTAGGAAAAACATTGAAACATGCTTAAACAATAATTTCAATAATAAAGAATGCAATATTTATTAAAAAGGACATGAGCAATCTAAAACACGTAAAGGTACCAAAGAAATAGGAATTAGCAAAATGGCAACCACATAAGGCTAAATCCTCTCTTACTAAAGTGATGAGTGCACATCAGGGCGTTGACCTCAATCACACGAGGTGTGGAGAGTCAACGATCATATAATAATACATATAACTATACGGGACCACGGTAGCGAACCGGGTATCGGGATGGGACGGGAATTAGGCTGCAGTTGGCGGGACAGGAGGGGATCTCCAAGTAGGTGGATCAGATCGACAAGGTCATCCAAACTTAGTGGTGCCGACTCATACGTCATGTGCAAGAAATAAAGACAAGTACATATTTAGATATGAAGTAAAACCCATACACAAGCGGGACGGGGTGCCCAGAGGAACAAGTAACACACGTTTGTATCAGGTCATGCATAAACGGGGCTGGTGAAATGCTAAAAATACTATTCCAGTATTTCCAGGGCATGACTAGTCATATAACATGTAGTTTGGAGGACATATGTGAAACTCGGGTAAATAAATCATAAATGGAATTCTATAAGTTTCCGGACCAAGCGTTGAGGGTCCAAGATTTAAATCAGTGTGAATAGGGTCCCGTATGTCAATCTTGATATAGACTTGGTACTCCATGAGAATTAAAGACATTACAAGTTCCTATGTACATTGACAAGCCCAAAAACCCTCAACGAATCTCCGTGATGGGTTTCTTTCTCAACCGGGCTCCATACAACACCTCTTAGGTCTCTCCATTGCATTGTACCTACCCAAGCCTTAGAATAATGTTTCAAGCCCTCTTGCAATGACCCAGGCCTGACAGACTGTTGGCTCAAGCGGACTCGAAGTGCGCTGGAGCCAAGAGCTCTCTGTGAGGGGTTCGCTCGAGCGATCACAAGCTCGCTTGAGCGAACTGCTCTCTATTAGGGGTTCGCTCGAGTGAACTATCAAGTCCACTCAAGCGAACTGTCCAGAACTGCAATGGAGTGTAGTTCGGCCCTTTTTTCCTTCTCCTGCTTTCATACTTCTTTGAGCCTTCATTCCTCCACATAATTGAGGGCTCAAAATCTCCTCTACACCACATTCAATCCACCATTAAAACCTCTCTCCAAATACATCATATCCCCTCCATTTCATCCACATTCAACACAAAAAGGAACCCATCATCCATGGAATCCAATGTAAGCATGAAACCAGATTTAACAAATCAACAATGCATACATTTTAAGAGATTAAACTTGGAAGAGAGACTCATCAATATGCCATTTCGAAATCCAATATAAATCATAGGAAGAGCAGAGATTAAAAATAAGAGAAAATCACTAAGAACAAATAGTAAATATTAGGATTTTCTCATAAAGCTAAATAATATTCAAATCATCCATTCAACCACTTGCCTTGGGTCCAAGCTAAGCAAATCAAGTTCCTAATCACCCTCCAAAGCCACAAAAAACCAAGCTACACAAAAACCCCCAAATCAACCCATTTAGAAACCCTAAATGGTCAAAACCAATCAAGAGGAAAAGAGAGCTTGCAAGAATAAAGATGAAGCCTCTCTAGGGCTAGGAGAATACATCACTAGGAGATTGAAGAGATTATTCACTTGTAGAATCTTCAAATGGACAAGGCTTGCTAAAAAAAAGTCTTAGACAGCTTGGTTTCTCTTCCAATGATGTCAAAATGAAGCTCTCATAGTGAGGAAGAAGGTGATGGAGTCCATTTCTTCATTGTAGCAATGTTGAAGTGGATTGGAGATGGAGAAAGCAAGAAGGAGAAGAAGGAAACCAAGAAGAAACCCTAGAGTGGCACAGTACTCTTCCACAACAAATTCGAGCCAAGAAAACAATAAAGTGAAGAAGGGTTCCTCTTTTATAGCAAATAGAGGTGGGTCCCACAACTTAAAAAGATTGTTGGGCTAAAAGCATGGTCTTCCGGGCCTTAGATGAGTTCGACGAAGAAGGAAAAGTTGTTCGGCAAAATTTCTACTTTTCAAAAATTATATGTTTCGCGGGTTTTGGTGACATTGAAATTTGTGTCGAGATTTGGTGTAAAAAGACTGTTTTGCCCTCTAAGTTGGAAAAGTAGAGTTTCGGGGCCTCAAACGGGGACGGGGTCAACATGGAAGTTGTAGAAATTAACGAGATGAGTCAAACGGAGGTAAAACACCAATTATCGGAGTCTCGAATAATCCCTCAAGTTCACGCAAAGTCACTAAAGGAACCTCCAAAGGGTCCCACTAATTCAAGAAGGCTCTCAAAACTCCCCTAAGCTATATAAAAGCTATTCTAATCCCAAACTTAACTAAAATCCACTAATCTCACTTAAAGCTAAGACACCACTTAATTAATGCCAATCGTGGTCACTTGGGTCGGGGTCTTACAAGTAGCACGCCTCTACTTCGGAGTGTTTGGGGTGCACATAAAAATGACCATCAATTAATCTCACGTCTATTTGGAAAATGAATCAAGGATAGAAAATGAAAACCCAATCATCACTCCAGTAATTCAAATTCCCGGTTCCATCTACACTTTCCCCTTAAAAAGGGTATTCCACATTAGTGCTTTGTATTCTCAGTGCTTCACAAAGCATCGGGGTTCAACCATTGACACTTTAGTGAGGATATGACACCCTTACTATTGGGCTATCTTGTGATTCTCATGGGCTAAACCTAGGTGCCCAGAGTGCGGGGCGACGGCGGGGGTGGGAGCACCGAAATGCTAATTCTTAAAAAAATTATATGTCCAGAGTGCCTTTACAACATAGTGCTTCTAAGTTTATAAACAATTAACTAATGGGCACAAATATATCTTATCCATATATTCAAGTATCAAAATTGGAAAAAATTAACTTTGTAATTTTATCACATAAAATAGACAATAACTAACAAGTCAGAAGAAGTTTCTTCTTTCAAAAGATAAATGTCAACGTTACAGAAAAAGAAAATGCACAAAAAACCAATGATTTTGCACGGTTCACTCCATATTCGGTTGAACCGCGCTCCAAGGATGGTCGAACTGCGCTCCAAGGATGGTTCCGCTCCAAAAACACCAAGCGGGATCAAGAAGGCTGAGAGGAAGTTCTAGGCACTAAGGTCTAAACCAAGGTAGGAAAACTCAGCGAGTTGACTCTTTACTCTACTAACTCTACTGAGTCACCTTGTTTTGACAAAAGACTAAGTCAAATAAAGGGAGAACTCAGCCGAGTCACCTTATTTTGATAAATTGCATGCATTGTAGACTATTTTATTAGGAAGATTTGATTTTAAACAATTGATATTTTTTTAAGTAATTAATGCATGATATATGGAGTTAGCAATTTTAAAATGATTGATTGAAATGTAAATAGAGAAATTTATTTAATCTAATACATTTGATGTTTGGACTTTCAATTATGTACCGTGCAGGATTTTTTTTCGTTTTACTTTCTTTATTATAGTATTTTTATTACATATATAAATTTCCCAATTTGAATTTATTATTATTAATACATGTAATCTAAAATTTTATAAGTATTTGATCTATTTTTAAATAATATTTTATAAAAAAACTAACCTCAGGTTTATCAATGGCTGGTTCCACTTCAACCAAAACCATATCTAGGGCCATTTAGCATAAAATTAACCCCAATTCATTACAAGCATTTCCAGATTGTTTCCTTCAGGCACAGGTCACTATAGTTTTAATATCAAGCTTTCCCAAGTCCCATTATATTAAGGGCATTGAGACCATGTATTAATCCAGAAACATTAGCAATATCTAGTCAGGGCTGTAAAATTATAAATCTTGGGCCCATTTTTTTAAATGGCTGTCTGTACTCTCCAATTCATTATGACATAATGGGCTTTTAGATTAATGTTTCAGTCAAGATTAACCTCTTTTCATACATGATTTTAAATGTCTAACTCAAAATGCCATGACCCCTTTAATGGAGAACAGGTCCAATTAAAAAAGGATCAAGGAGCAATGTCTCACAACCCAAGACATCTCTTTTCTTTTCCGATTCCAGAAATGGTTTGGACGTACTTCTTATTTACTGGTTGATATGCTCTATGAGATTGCATGTCAATGCATTTATCACAAAACTTCTCCTAATTTAAATTTGTGTGCGTGAGAGAGAGAGAGAGAGATTTCAAAGGTGAACAAGCTTAAGACTTTAGAGTCTATTAACATCAAGCAACAGTTTTCTTAAGGTCAACAGTGGACCCCATAGGAGACAGTTGTGGTCAAAAATTTTGTGAGTGAGAGTGGTTTACTAGTTCATGTGCTCGTTATGCTTGAGAAGGTTTACCAGTAGTTGCCTTAAGTATGAAAAATTTCATGAGAGTGGTGGGACCGTGGGAGTATTTGGTTGGAACCGTCGTCAACTTGGTTCTTTTTTAAGTGATGCTCACCGTCCCCTCTGACCTCTGCCTATAGGAGGGTCATGATGTCACACCATGATCACTCACCAAAGCCGATCCTTTGTAATATATTAAAGTCGAGGGTTTTAGATTCAATCTTGACCAAATTTTTTTTGATCGGGGTGGGCTCACCTGAGCTGCAGCTCATAGTGAGAATAAGCTGCATCATGCAAGAGTCCCGTGCGGCCTACTTTCGTCAAGTGAGTCAAGAATTTCGATGGCCCGCTCATTTTTTCATTTCCCTCTTTTGGATCCTAAATCCCTGAATCGCCTCTCTCTCTCTCTCTCCCCAGCGATCGCCTCTCTCTCTCGCCACACTCTCCCTAGTGAAGCTCTCGCCTCTCGAACTTTCCCCTGAACTGCCATTCCGAGCGCTTCTTCTTTGGCTGCGATCGTTCACGGCAATCAACCGAGAGCCAACAAACCAGAGTAATTAGATCTGGTCCACTCCAACGAATCCAAACCAGGTTCTCTTCGTTTCCAATCAGGAACCGGATTTATCAAATCTTCTTCGTCTCAAGCGAGGGTGACACCGAGCTAGACTGGATCCCCAGATCTTCTTCTTCTCCGATGATGGACATCGGAGTCATCTCTTGGATTAATGGATCTTACTGCCATGATTTATCAGTTGAAATGGGTTCTTTTTGTATTTGGAATGATGTAATATATTTTGAAAATCTTGTAATGTCTTTGGAACCATATGATGTAATAATGTCTTCAAGAATGTATTTTAAATTTTACTCAGTCATTGGAACATTTCATGATTGAGTTTTCTCTGTATGTTACTCGTGCTTCTCAAGCAAAGAAGATAAATGAAGAAGCATAGTAATGCACAGTAACTTTTAGTATATTCTAAAATAAGTCCATTTTTAAAGGTATCAAATCTCACTGGGAATCATCTGAAATAAATTCAAATGAACCCGAGCTAGAAGAGAAAATCGATTACAATTTGACTCGTTTTCTAATGAAACTGAAATCATCGAAAAATTCCATCATTGGAAAAATTTCATAAAATCAAAATTACAAATAAGTCATTTTTTATATAGAAAATACCCTTCTCTGTTTTTAAAAGATTAACCTTCTCTGATTAACTCAGTTAAGTAAGTTAATAGGCAATCCGAGTCCTCTGTACAGCAATCTGAACCAGAACACCTGATTCAGCTTCTCCTGGGGAATAGACTATATCTCTGATATGTGTAGCCCACTCAAGATCAACCCAAAACCGATCTCTCTCTCTTCAGGCAAAAAATCGAATTGCAAAAAAATTTAATGCGTGTGTGGCCGCCCAGGGATCAAAAGCTTGATCTCTTCTCTATTTTTTTTTTTTTTTTTGTAATGAAGAGAAACCCAACTTGCAGAAATCTGGATTCCCTTTGATCCGATCCATCGATCGACCGGAGACAGAAACCAGAGGATCCAGGCGCAGTCTGTTGCAGGTCTCCTGTTGCAATGTCCCATCGTGAAAGGGTCGTGCACATTCAAGAGTGAATGGCGAGAGAGTGAGCTTCGCTGAGATTGCCACAGTCGAAAGATTGCGAGAGTGAGCTTCGCTTCGCTGAGAATGGCGGTTCAGTAGAGAGAGAGGGATAGAGAGTTGAGAGAGAGTGGTGAGAATAGGTGGGCCGTCAGCTCGTGATTGATAGGTCCCAATCAAAGCTTCAAGAAATAAGGTAAATTGCTCTCTTCGGGTGAGAACAAACCACAAGGTTTGGGGTAATTTTTCTCTGTCTTTCTACTATTCATTGAAAGAGTTTAAATACATATATATTCTAACAACTCTTCCTAAACTTACGACCACAACTAACGTGCATAACAGAAACTAAAATCATGGAAGCATAAATAACAAACTTGCAGAAGAATAGGACTCTAACTGAAAACAAGACTCTAACAACAAATGGACTTCTTCTCTGAACATTGCAGCCCAGGACTCAGTCCAAGTACTTCTAATTTGGCCGAGAAACACACTGAGATCTTCGTGGTTTATCAATACCCCCCACTTCCACTGGAACCTTGTCCTCAAGGTTCAATTCAGGGAACTTATCTTGCAACTCTGCTGCATTCTCCCAAGTGGCATCTTCAATGGGAAGGCGTTTCCATTTGACCAAGTTCTCTTCAAAAGATTTCCCCCCCCTATTTAATCCAGCGAGTATCTATGATTTCCTCAGGTTCTATGATGATGGCACCATCATCGTGGAGAGGTGGCAAATTAGGACAACTTGCGCTTGAATCACCAATCTTTTTTTTCAACAAAGAAACATGGAATACTGAATGGATCCGAGAACCTACTGGAAGTTGGAGTTGATACGCTACCTTGCCAATGCGTTTCTCAATTGCAAAGGGCCCATAAAACTTGTTAGCCAGTTTCTGAGATGCTCGTTTGAACACTGTTTGCTGGCGATAAGGGTGCAATTTAAGGAAAACAAGGTCGCCTTCAGTGAATTCGATGTCACGCCTTTTGGAATCTGCAATTTGCTTCATCTGGTTGGAAGCTTCATGTAAGTTGAGCTTGAGCTGATTAAGAAAATCATTGCGTGAGGCCAAGTTCTGGTCTACCTCATTAACAGGAGAAGAGCCCAACTGATAGGAATGAATCATGGGTGGAAGGCGACCATACAGAGCTTGAAAAGGTGACATTCCGGTCGAAGCATGGTAGGCTGTATTCTACCAAAATTCTGCCCAGGGAAGAAGAGAGTACCATTTTCGTGGTTGCTGGTGAACAAAACAATGTAGATATTGCTCGACACATCGATTGACCACTTCGAACTGACCATCAGTTTGTGGATGGTATGCTGAGCTCATCTTCAATTGTGTGCCGGATAATTTAAAGAATTCACGCCAAAAGTTGCTTATGAAAATTGGATCACGGTCACTTACGATTGATCTGGCATGACGTGCAACTTTACGACGCCATCGACAAATTTTTCGACTACTACCTTGGCAGAAAAAGGGTGAGCTAAGGCTAAGAAGTGAGCTGATTTGCTAAGGCGATCGACGACCACAAAGATTGTGTTCTTGCCTTGGAACGGAGGCAGTCTTTCGATGAAATCCATGGTGATGTCGTCCCATACTTGATTAGGAATGGGCAGCGGCTGTAGGAGACCAGCAGGGTGAAAGAAACTGCGATTCAGATATGGACATCACTAGGAGAAGACGTCCATGGCTGATTTGTAGCAAAGCAGATTTTTTAAAAAATCTGATCTGGGCAGCGCAGATCAGCCATATAGATCGCATAAAAACTCCATGGATTCATGATCAACAAGTGTATAATTAAAGGAGATTCAAGAAGACTATTTCTTGATGATATATAGACTTCAAATCTCTGAAATAAAAGATCCAAAGGGCTGAACTCAGACTTGCAATTAGCAAAACCTTGCTGGAATTTTCTGCAGTAGAATTGCTTTTGATCTTCTTCTCTATTTCACTTCCAAATCTGATTAGCTAAGATGGTGGGATCTTAATCTAGATTTCTAGATGGGTTTTGAGAACTTTTATCTATGGAAA